>LNAC01000168.1:2911690-2942985 GCA_002007465.1 Ailurus styani | reverse complement strand
CCGGGCGCCCGCCGCTTCCAGGGAGGGGGTCGCCCGGACTCCCCTCCCTCCCCGCCGAGGGGCCATGGCACGGCTGGCTGCGCCCGGGCACTCGACGCTCCTGGCTCGCATCCTCGGCGGCGCCTGGTGCCTGCTCTACGTCGCCGGACAGGTGAGGCGGTCTGCGCGTCGGCGGCCCTCCCCACCCCTAGGACTGTTCTTCTAGTCGGCGAGAGCGGGGAGACCTGTCGCCGGGGGCCTGTCCTGGGGTGCGCTGCCACCCCAGCGAGGACAGGTGGCATGGTTAGGGCTAAGGCGGCCCCTCGTGGCGAGCTCCGGGCTGCCGGGGTCAAATCCTGCGCGGAGCCTCAGCCCGGCCTCCTGGGGCCCGTCCCGGCGTCCCGCTGGCGCCCGCGTCCTCCCTGCAGCGGGACAGAGTCGCGGGGAGGAGACGGCGCCTGAGGCAGGATGCGGCCCTCCGCCAGGGAGTCCGGGACCCCGCACCTCTTCCCGCCAGTCCTTCGCGAAGACCCTTCCTGCAGGTGGAGGCTCGGGCGGCGCGGGGGAGGCTCGGCCTCCGGGACCCAGTGAACTTCTGACATCCTCGTCCTAGGGCCACCTGCGACCGAGTGTCGGGGGCGGAGCGTTGTAAGGTGTGCAGGCGCAGGACAGCGGGGCTCCCAGAGCCTCTGCGGTGGAGAAAAGGACGTTCTGGACGGAGCCCTGGGGCTCGTCCTCACCACGCCCCCTCGAATGCCCTGAGGGTTTTTTTTTCTTGAGCTAGAAGGGTGTAGGAATTGGGGCGTTCTCCGGACTGGATGGCTCAGGTCCCAGGGCAGAGGAGAAGGGCCCTGGGAGAGTGTTGAATCACAGTCTGCTCGGTCCTGGTTTGTTACTGCAAGACCCCAGAGGGAGATGCTTAGGAAGGGGGTCAGGGGCCAGTCAAACCCATGATGCACGCGGTGTCTTTGGCATTAACACTTAACCAGAGTCAGGTAACTGTTGATTAAAACTCACGAGTTAGGCACTTTGTACATAACGTAGCCTACACAGATTCGCTTTTCACGGGGTTACTTGGGTAATTCTGGGAAAATGCCCAAACACTCTTGGCTGGAATTATGGCCAGATAGCCTCCCTTTCCTCTGTTTTGCTTATGGAGACTTGTCCAAAACGGGGGGATTTCCTTCCCTCGCTTTTACTTAACGTTTTGAAACGTGCTTTCACGTCGCTCTTTCAGTGGTCATTCTGAGGGCAGTGGTGAGCTTTTAGAGGCTGAGGGGACCCAACAATGATGGTCAAGGAGGACCCGGAGCCAGCTAGAACCCGAGGAGCAGGGAACACCCTAATAAGCAAGAGAAATTTTCAACAAGGAACACCTGCCTAGATTGGCCTATGAAAAACCATTGCAAGAGCTCCTCTTAATTATTAGCAAGTTTCATTTGCCAATAGGCTTTGCTCCATGGCAAGTCTTCTCAGAGGTGGCTGCACGTTAGGATTGCCCAAGGGAGCTCTTGAAACTCCCCGGGTTGGGCCACACCCCAGCTGGATTACATCAGAATGCTTCCGGGGAGGGGTGAAGCCCCAGGGTCAGAATTTATGTGGCTCCCAGGTGATTCCATTGTGTAGCTGGGTTGGAAACAGCTGTGTAAAAAGGACCTGCCTCACAGTGACCTGTTCTGACAGAATCATGACCCCAAAAGGAAAGTCAAAGGAGACCAGGAAAGGGCCTAAGAGAGGCTGCGGAGAGGTCTAGTAGCCAGTCCTGGCTGCTTGTCTGTATCATTTTGGTCAAGGCCCTTGACCTTCCATTTCCTCTTCTGCAAAATGAGGGTTTTGGTCTATGTTCTCCAAGGTACTACCAGCCCCGCTAACAGGCAGGTCGACGCCTAAGCCAAACCAAGACGGAAAGTCTTCTGTCTTATTTCTGTGTCATCACAGGGGTAGTGATTCGACCTTATCCTTGAGATTTTGGTAACTTATCTGATAATATTTGAACCCAGCAAAGTTGCTGAAGAACATGCTAAGATGCATACAGTAGGATTTGTGTGTGTGCTGTTTTCTCCTTCAGATCAGTCAGTGCCTCTCGATGTTTAGGGGAAAATGATTTTTCCTAGCATTACATACCTGTTCTTCCTCGCTCCACTTCTCAACCAACTTTCTTCTGGATGAAGATGATAAAAGCAGATTGGAGGCTTTTGTGTGTGTTGGAAGCGGTTTATTGTTCAATTCCTAGTGAATTTTTCGTGTTGCATTCGGCAGGGCTGCTCTCCACCTGTGAGAAGCCTGAGGAAACTTGTCAGCGAAGGGATAGAGAAGAGTTTAAAGTGGTAGCTGGGTTCTCTTTCCTGGCGGAATGCAATCTGCTGTAGCGTTAACCTGGGTGATGGGCAGAAGCAGCTCGTCTTGCCACATGGCTTAATGTCCTCACTTAACCACACAGGCATTACTTCTAATCAGTGAATTAAGCAGACCAGAAACTTGAGGTTATTTAATATCAAGAAGCAATCATTCTATAAACCATAGCCAATGCCAAATGATTTGAACATTGTTTGGAATGTATACATTCTTTAAGCTGTTTTTAAATCAAAGCCCTGAGTACACAAAAGCATGACTATCCGATTTATCAGAGCTCTTTGTATATATATATATATCGTAGCCCTAGTAGGAGGGTCTGTGTTCAAGAGTTTCTGGCTCCCTAAACTGAATTACACCTGAGCCCTATTTCCCCAAAGTCCAAAGAACAATCTTAATGCAAATAGAATTATTTGAAACACCAGCATTTCTCCATTTTTTTCTCACTGAATTTCTGCTTTCAGGAGTTATTTTCCTTTAGCTTCTGTTCTAACTGAATTACTCTACTAACTTGCAAGATTCTTTTCTTTCCCTGTGTAATTGGAAGGTAGTTCACTCTAGGCTCTCCTGAAACTGATTATTTTACTGATATCAATTTCATTTCATCAGCTGAACCCAAATGCATCCCATTGCTCAAATTGCTCCCAGGTAAGGAAGTAGATAATTAATGATTTAAACCAGTAGGGGTTATCAACGACTTAATGATTTCTATAACCCATCTGTGGCAAGCCACTGTAAAAATAAACAAGGTTGTTGGAGAGGGTTGTGGCTAGATGAGCACAAGTCCATTACTATGGCTTAAAAAATATCACTCGGTAGCAGTTCATGTTCTTTTGGTGGCATATCAGCGATATCTCATTTAAACATTAAAGTGGCGTATTTTCATTTACTATGGTATTCTAAACTGCATCCTTGTTAGGAATTCAGTAATGAAGTAAATAGTTCCAGGGTGGCTGGACAGAATTTGTGCCTTTAAGAGCAGCTGATTTTCAACTAAAGACCTTAAAGAAAAGTCTTTCTTGTCTCTTTTGTTATCCTTTTGTAGTTTTTGCTCGTTTTATTTTTATTTGCATTTGTACCATGATGATTCTTCATGTTTAAAAAAAACAGCACAACAATTGTGGGCTTATAAGAAAACACAGCAATTCTTGTTCTACTCTTTCTCCTCACCTCAGATCTTATGCCCCCAAAAAACTTTTTGTTAGGTTTGTATTATTTTATCATTGACCTACAATAAAGTGCACACATTTAAAGTGTGCAATCTTAAGTTTTGACATATATATACTACCCAGGACACCATCACCCCAAGGTATCCTCGTTACCTGTTGTAATCCCTCGGTGCCACCCTTCCTCACACCCAACATCACCAGGCAAACTGTAATGTGCTTTGTGTTAACACAGATTAGTTTGCATTTTCTAGGATTTTATGCTAATGTAATCATGTAGTAGGAACCCCTCTCCCCCACTTCTTTTGATCTGGCTTTTTTTTTTTTTTCACTCAGCCTAATTATTTGGAGACTGTTCATGCTGTAGCAGGTATCAATAATGTGTTCCTGAGTAGTGGTAAGTTTTGTGTATATACCATAGTTTGTTGCCCAAAGGCTTTCACCTGCAGCTGGGCAATGTGTTTCCAATTTTTAGCTGTCACAAAGTTGCTATGAAGATTTGTATGCAAATCTTTGTATGGACCTATGGTTTCATCTGTCTTAGGTAGATACCTAGGAATGGAACAGCTGAACCATTGGTAGGTGTACGTTTATGTTTTTAGGATAATGTCATTTTTGCAGAAGGTCGTACTATTTTCCATTCTTACTAGCACTATGTGCGAGTTCCAGTTTCTCTACATCCTTGCCAACAGCTGGCGAGGTCAGTCTTGTATTTTAGCTATGCAAGTAGGTATAATAGGAGCTTGGGTTTGAATTCGCAGTTCCCTAACGATAAATGATGAACATTTTCTCATGGGTTTATTTAAAATCCATATATCTTCTCCAGCAAAATTTCTGTTAAACCATTTGTCCATTTCTTACTGTGTTGTTTTCACATTGAATTTTCAGAGTTGTTTATATATTGTGGCTACCAGTGTTTTATCAGTGTATCATTTGTAGATATTCTCTCCCAGTCTACGGCTTGTCTTTGTTTCCTGACTGTTTTGTGATGGGCAGAAGTTTTGATTTTGATGAAGCTGAAGTTATTACATTGTTTCTTAGTAGATTGTATGTTTCCTCTTGTTTTAAAGAAATACTTGCCTAACCCAAGGTCATAGAGGTTATGCCCCAGAAGTCTGTGGTTTTATGTTTTACATTAAGTCTGCATTATATGGTACTAGATGAGGACACAAGTTAACTTTTTTTTTTTTTGCCTATGGATATTCAATTGTTCTAGCATGATTTTTTTTAAACTTATTTATTTTAGAGAGAGAGAGTGAGTGTGCACAGATGGGGGGTGGGCAGAAGGAGAGAATCTCAAGCAGACTCCTGCTGAGTGCAGACCCAAGACAGGACTCCATCTCACCATGCTAAGATCATGACCTGAGTGGAAATGAAGAGTCAGCTGCAAAGCCGACTGAGCCACCCCGGTCCCCTTCTAGCATGATTTTTTTCAAGGACTTTTTTTTTCAAGGACTTTCTTTTCTTGCCTTTGCAATTCTCTGGAAAATCCATTGTCCGTAAATGAGCAGGTCTGTCTTTTGGATTCTCTATTCCAGGGAACTATATCTTTCTTGCCATGCTAATACGACACTATCTTTAATACGGTAGATTTACAGGAAGTCTTGAACTGAGAAAGCATGATTTTTCTAACTTTGTTCTTCATTTTCAAGAATGTTGACCCCATGTGAATTTGAGAATCAACTTGCCTATTAAAAAATACATTCAGGGATTTGATTTGGCATTATGAGAGAGTTAGCCTCCTAACAATATTAAATTTTATGATCCCTCTATTTCATTCTTTAATTTCTCTAAGCAATATCTGGTAGTTTTCTGTGTATACATCTTACATAGTGTCTGATTATGCTAAGTATTCCACATTTTTGGTACTCTTTTAAATGGTACTGTTTTTAAAAAATTGTGTCTGGGGGCACCTGGGTGGCTCAGTGGGTTAAAGCCTCTGCCTTCAGCTCGGGTCATGATCTCAGGGTCCTGGGATCGAGGCCCACATCGGGCTCTCTGCTCAGCAGGGAGCCTGCTTCCTCCTCTCTCTCTGCCTGCCTCTCTGCCTACTTGTGATCTCTCTCTCTGTCAAATAAATAAATCTTAAAAAAAATAAAAAATTGTGTCTGATTATTCCTTGTTAGTATATAAAAACAATCGATTTTGGCATAGTCTGCAACATTACCAACCCTGCTTATTAGTTACAGTGGCTTTTTGTTATATCCCATCAGACTTTCTGCACATATGATCATGTCATGATAATAAAGACCATTCTTCCTTACCAATCTGCATGTTTTAAATTTCTTGTTTAATAATACTGATTAGAACATTGATTGCATTTTCCTGATTTTAGGAAAAATAATTTGATGTTTTACCATTAATTATGGTGTTAGGTGTAAGTTTTTTGTAGATGGCCTTTATCAGGTTGGAGGAATTTCTTTTTATTCTTCCATTTGTTGAGAGTTTTTTTTTTTTAAGACTTTTATTTATTTATTTATTTATTTGACACACAGAGAGAGAGAGATCAGATCACAAGTAGGCAGAAAGGCAGACGGAGAGAGAGGAGGAAGCAGGCTCCCCACTGAGCAGGGAACCTGATGCGGGCCTCGATCCCAGGACCCTGAGATCATGACCTGAGCTGAAGGCAGAGGCTTTAACCCACTGAGCCACCCAGCCGCCCTTGTTGAGAGTTTTTATTAGAAATGAATGTTGGATTTTTGTCAGATGCTTTTTCTATGTCTAATTAGCACATGGATTTTCCTTTGTTGTTTGTTAATATGATGAATTACATTGATTTTTCAGATGTTAACCAGCATGCATTCCTGGGAAAACTTGGTTTAGTGATTAATATATTATCCTTTTAAAAAATATTGTTAGAGGCGCCTGGGTGGCTCACTTGGTTAAGTTTCCGGCTCTTGATTTCAGCTCAAGTCATGATCTCAGGGTCTTGAGATTGAGCCCCGCATCTGGCTCCATGCTCAGCAGGTGTCGGCTTGGGATTTTCTCTACCTCTCCCTCTGCCCCTCCCTGCCCCACTCAAGCTCTCTCTCTCAAAAGAAAAAAAAATTTGTTAGATTCAGTTTACTAAGCTTTGAATCACATTTTTGCATCTGTGTCCGTGAAGGATACTGGTCTGTAGTTTTCTTGTGATGTCTTTGTTTTTAGTATCAATGCAGGCCTCCTAGAATAAGTTGGAAAATATTCCTTCTTCAATTTTCTGAAAGAGTTTGTGTCTGATTTCTTCATTAAAAGTTTTGTAGAATTCAAGAGTGAAGCCACCTGGACTTAGAGTTGGCTTAGTATAAAGATTACAAATTTAAATTCTTGAACAGAGGGCTCTCCAGGTAATCTATTTTATTTTGAGTTAGCTTTAGTAGTTTTTTTAATAAATTAGTTTATTTCATCTAAGTTGAATTTATTGACATAAAATAGTTCATAATGCTCCCTTATTATTTTTAAAATATTATCAGAACATGGATTTATATCTTTTGTTATTCCTGATACTGGTTATTTATTTATTCTTTCTTTTTTTTCCTGATCAATCTGCTTAGTGGCTTTTTAATTTTATAGATGTTCTTAAAGAACCAGCTTTGGTTTCATAGATTTTCTCTATTTTCTATTTTACTCTTTCCTTCTCTCATCTTTATTACATTTTTTCTTTTATTTTGTATTTTCTTTGATACTATTTTTCTAGTTTTGTTAGGTGGATTGTAGGACCATTGATAGGAGACTTTTTATGTTTTCAAATAATGGGTGTGTAGTGATCTAAATTTTTGCTCAGTTGTATTTTCCTGGGATACCATAAATGTGTTTTTATTTCTCTTTAGTTCAAAATATTTTCTAATTTCTCTTTGATTTCTTCTTTGACTTACATGTATTTTGGAGTTGTTTAATTTCTAAATCTTTGGAGATTTTCCAGGTATCATTGTTAACAATTTCTCATTTCAGTGTGGTCAGAGAACACACTTGGTATGACTTGGATCCTTTAGGTTTATTGACAGTTGTTTTATGGCCCAGAATATGGTCTGTCTTGGTAAATGTTCTATGTATATTCACAAAGAATCTTTCCGCAAATTTGTGTCTTCTAAGTTTCCCTAATCAGTCTAGATGTTGCTGGGTGGAGTGCTCTATAAATGTCAATTAGATCAAGTTGGTTGGGAGTATATTCTGTATCTTTACTGATTTTTATATATCTAGTGTATCAGTTATTTAGAGAGGAATATTACAGTCTCCAACAGCTAGTTCTACCAGTTTTTCTTTTGTTTACTTTGAAGCTCTGTAATTGGGTGAATCAACATTTAGGATTATTATGTCTTTTTGGTCAATTGACCCCTTTTCCATTAATAAATGACCTCTCTATGCCTAGTAATAGACTGTGCTCTAAAATCCACTTTGCATTTGGCTGTGTTAATATTGGATAACTATTTTTAATTCTTTGAGATTTTTCATATCCTGGTGATCTCCATAGTTCTTATACCTTTGATGTGATTTTTCACATTCCATTAGATTCCCATTATGGTTTGATTTCTTAATTCTCTTTCATATTCTATTTTCATCATTCTTTCATGATCTTTTATCACATTTTACATTTTATTAATGTGCCATTGAGTCAGTATTGTCAGTATTAATAAACTGGAACCATCAGTATTAATGGTCAGTACTACTGGTCAGTATTAGTATATGAGAATGGGTACAGTGGGCCAAGTAGTATATTATTATTCTATTTTTTCTACTACATTTCCTTTTTTAAAGCCATATTTATTGAGCTATAATTCACATATCATAGAGCTTGCCCATTTCAAGTGCACAATTCGGTGGGTCTTTAGTCTTTAAATTATATCGACAGGTGGGTGACCATTACCCGAGCCAATTTTAGAAATTCTTGTCAACTCAAAAGAAACTTTGTACCCTTTAACTGTCACCCCTACTTTCCACCCACCCCCTTCCATCCCAAGCAACCAATAATCTATTTTCTTTCTCTGTAGACTTTGGTACTCTGGGTTTTCACACGAATGAAATCACATAATATGTAAGCTTTGGGGATTGGCTTCTTTCACTTAGCATGTTTTCACGGTTCATCCAAGTGGTGGCATTTATCAGCATTTCATTTCTTTATAGCTGAAGAATATTCTACTATATAGAAATACCGTATTTTGTTTATCCATTTGTCTGTGGCTAGACATTTGGGTTTCTCCCTTTTGGTCTGAGGAGTAATGCTGCTGTGATCATACTTGTGCAAGTTTTTGTGTGGATATGTTTTCATTTCTCTTAGGAAAATATTTCAGCTTCGTAGGCACACTGCCTCTGTCACAACTACTCCGCTCTGCCACTGTAGCAGGAAAGCAGCCACAGACAATATATAAACGAATGAACCTGTTTGTGTTCCAATAAACTATTTACCAAAACAGACAATGGGCCAGATTTGGACCATGGACCACAATTTGCTAGTTATTGAGTCAGAGTTTCATGATGCTGTGATTTGGCCTGGGCTTTTGAAATTCAGGGTGCCAGGTTTTCCACGGACCTTGAATAGGTCAATGCCCTTCTTTTGGGGGAATATTTATTTTCATATTTCTTTGGTAATTTCTTTGCCGTCACCTTATGTGTTTGCTTTTTGTGAAACTCCTGTTAATTATTAAATCTTCTGGATCAACCACCTATCTTTTAAAATCCTTTGTCTTTATTGTTACTTTTTCTTATACCCTTTTTTTTTTAAGATTTTATTTATTTATTAGAGAGTGTGCATGCACGAGCAGGCGGAGAGGCAGAGGGAGAGGAAGAAGCAGGCTCCTCACTGAGCAAGGAGCCCAAGGTGGGGCTCCATCCCAGGATCCTGGGATCGGGACCTGAGCTGAAGGCAGACACTTAATCAACTGAGCCACCTAGGCACCCTCTTTTTGCACTTTCAAAAGAGTTTCTCAATTCTTTTTTTCAACAGAGTTGTCTTTAGGTAAGCTTTCAACTGGTATCCGTAGTTGTAGCCAAAGCTTCACCCCCAACCTTTTTGCAGCGCCAGATGCCTCCAAGTCTGAAGGCAGTTTCTGGAGTTTCACAGCCGAAATGGTCTTGCTTCTCATCACTGTATCCCCCAGCGAGCACAATTCTGTTAAGTCAATAACAATTCTTCCATCCATTTTCCATAGTCCAAAAATTTATTGGCATCTTTTGTCTGCTGTTGACTCCTTTCCAGTTCTCTTGTCATTTTTATTTATTTATTGTTATTTTAGCGGACATTTGGGAGGGAAGAGAGAAAAATACGGTGTTCAATCTACCATGTTTAACTGTTACTACTATTTTCCTCTTTTGTTATTTCTATTTTCCGTCCCGATCCATCTCCAAACCCCGTTAGAGCTCATTCTGGCTATTGTGCACACTTTTTAGAGACTCCTACATTTTCCCAGTTTACGTAAAATTTGGTCAGTGTTACAAAAAAGATCATGGACCTGAGGTCTAAAGAGGCAGGTGCTAGTTCCAGATTTATCGAGTGTCCGAGTAACTAGGAGTCAGCCTTCTTCAGGGAAGGACTTTAGTGCCAACTGCCTGCCAGTTGCTGAACATGATCGTAGGTACTCTCTTCATTCCCATGTTTGTGTTTTAGTTTTTAATCTTTCAACAACTATTTATTGTCCCTTCGCTGCTTAAGTAGTCACACCTATTTGCTTACAGATCCAGCACAGAAATATTTTATTGTTTTACAAATTTTGATGTTTAGAGACAGTTTTATGAGAAAACATGGAGTTAACGTGCTATAAAGATCTGATCTTAAAATATCACATGTGGTATTAACATGTGTTCTCTAGGACGTGATTGGGCTTGGACTCTATTGGGGTGAAGTACGGCAACAAGGTGTAACAAACCGGGAAATCGTGTTCAGTGGTTAATAATACCCTAACAGTTTTAGCATTTGATTTTATACTGGGATGAACTCTAGAACATTATGCATTTTTAGGGGGGCGGACAGAAGGATGGTGTTGGAGCTACATACTTGTTTTCGGCTCTGCTCCTGACTGTGGGATCATAGAGCCAGAAGACTTAGGGATTCTTCAGTATTATGTATGGGTCATAAGCTTCATCATGCATTAGTCAGTTTGGCTGTTATTGTTCAATTCCAAGGGTCACCAAAGACTAGAGCCAAGCAGCTAAAAAGCCAGGAAGCTCTAACTGCAGATTCCTGGGCCTCACAGATTCTCACTCAATGAGAAAAGGATAGGTCCCAGGAGTCTGCGTTTGTGAGGGACCCCATCCCCCTCATGCACATACCCACAGAGGATTCGCACGTAGTTGGACCAAAGACCGTATTTTGGGAAACATCGATTTGATCTTTCTTATTTACAGAGGAGAGAAATAAGGTCCCAGGAAGTGGAGCGACATGTCCCAGTTCGTTAGTGGGAGAGGTGGGAGTGGACCACACGTCTCCTGACTCTGGTGATTTTGTCCCACCAGAGCAGACGCTATTATTTGAGTGCCTAGTTACATCATGAACTAAAGATATGAAGCACCAGCTTAAAGTGTCTTTATTTGTAGTAACCTCAGTTTTTTATAAATGGTTTTCAGATGTTTGGGAATAGCTTCAGGTCTCAGTCACTCTGCCTGCAGTGAAGAATGATAGGGAGTGGGCGGAGGGGAACCCTCTGTCCTTAACCCCTCACAGAACCTGCTGGAGACTGGCTCCTGTGTATTTTCTCCTCGAGTCATCATGCCCCTGGAAGATTAAGAGATACTTATTTAGAAAATCGGCTACAGCCTCCAGGAACTTGACACTTGGTGAAAGAGAGAGGACGTGCTGCCGAACACCTTCTCTACCCAAGTGTGATGTAGCAACTGTTGCTACGTTCTTGGAGGAGAGGAAGGAAATGTTTCATGTGCCTATTATTTAGGATGTTCTCCCCATCTCTGTCACCAACCAGCCAAACAAAATATACACAGGCTCTCCACTGAGTCATGCGTAGTCTCTGATTTGGTACTAGGTGTGGAAAAGAAGGAAGTTTCCCTTACTGTGAACAGTTGTTGTCAAACATCTTGTACATTTTAGGAAGAGTGCTAATTGTGTATTTTCTTTCTGAAATCAGTTACAGAGAAATGAAGGTTTTTTTTTGTTTGGTTGGTGTTTTTTTTTTTTAACTATTAAAGAACATTTGTTGATATAATCTGAAATTCAAATTCTCATGGTGTATTGCTCCTTAGAAAACTCCCTCTTAGTCCCCATGGGCCAGACTATGTCAGGGTAACACACCACTCCCAGATCATAGAGACTTCACACAAGAATGGTGTATTTCCCCATCAGGTCGCCTCTTCAGCCTGGGTTGTTGGGAGGGAGGCCTGACGCGTGGCCTTCTGGAGCAGCCAGGGCAGGGGAAAAGACAGTGTTGCTCTGTTTTCCACTCGTCATTAAATGCTTCTGCTTGGAGCGACACATGTCACCTCTGCTCCCCTGGTGTTGGCCAAATCAGACTCAAGAGGGTTGAAAAGGTAATGTGGACGTGAACCCAGATTTGGGGACTTCCGTAATGCCTGGGTGTTTGTTTCTGACTGTGTATTTATATGTGAACAGAGGTTCTCTGAAATTACTGCAAAAACACTTAAAATTATCTTTAAGTTATTCACTAAAATTAAAAAAAAATAAGTATAAAATAGATGTAACAAATTTATCATTGTAACCATTTTTAAGTATAGGGTTCAGTAGTGGTAAAGGCATTCACGTCGTTAGCAAGCAATCTCCAGAACTCTTCACCTTGCACAACAAGCTCTATACCCATTATAGAACAACTCCCTGTCCCTCTCACCCCGTCACCCCTGACCATTCCCCTTTCTGTCTCTTTGGGTTAGACTACGGTCAGTACCTTTTGCAGGTGGGATCATGACAGTATCTCTCTTGTAGTGATTGGTGTATTTCTCTTAGTGTGATATCCTCAAGGCTCATCTGTGTTGTAGCAGGTGTTGGAATGTCCTTTTTAAGGCTGAATGAAAAGCCATTTTACGAAGGTAGCACATTTGGTTTATCCATTCGTCTATCAACGGACACTTGGGTTGCTTCCATGTTTGGCCCTTGCGAATGGTGCTGCCTTGAACATTGGTGTTCCATTTTGTTTCGCGTGTGCTTCTTTTTCTCTATCAAAGAGAAGCGACATCTTCTTCAGACCTCCAGTTGACTATTCAGACCCAGGGAACAGTTATTTAAATTTAAACTAAATGCTCGCTTTGAGACTCTTCTGCCAGTGGTTACAACAAAAGCTGAGCAAATCTTCAACTACCCCTTGCATGTTCACCTGAATCGACAGAGCTAACTGATTCTTGTGTTTAGTAACCTGCAGATCTTGCCAGTCTTCAGGATAGGTGACAGCAGGAAGCTAGGACATTATTTTTCCCCTAAAAATCCAGGAGCTGGCAAAAAATTACATTTTCTTCCTTTTTGAACATCTGACTCAAGTATTGTGTAAAGGGTAGTCAAATATGAATCAATATGTAAAATGTAGCCATGCAAATTAATTGCACGGACAGCGTAGCTGTATGTGGGGTGGTGTAGAATTTTGGGAACAGTGCTGAAGTAAGTAGAACAGGATTCAGACTGTTTGCTGCTTGCTAATTGCATGATTTTCAACACACAAGGTACAGAGCCTTTCTGAGTTCTATTTTCCTTTTGAATCTACAATGAAGAGTTTGGATTACATGATCTTAGTGGGTTAATACCAATTAACCATAACTTCTAAAATGAACAAAGGTTTTTAAACTTTTCTAATATGAACTTTTTAGCACAAAAGTATTAATAACTCTAACAGGGATCTTAGACATGAACACCAGGTCGTGGCAATCCCTTGCTTAACACCTTTAGTGGATTCCTCTTGGCTTTCGACCCATGTTTCAAAAACCGTTGTTTATCATTGCCTCCCTTTTTAGACGTTTTAAGATAATACCTCTTAATCCCCCACTACCCCCATGAAATTTTAAGGCCATAAATAGATAATCTATTCAAACGTGCTATGGCCTTTGTATTAATTTTTTTTAAAGATTTTATTTATTTGTCAGAGAGTGAGAGAGAATACAAGCAGGGGAAGCAGCAGGCAGAAGGAGAAGTAGACTCCTCACTGAGCAGGGAGCCTGATGGGGGACTCGATCCCAGGACCCTGGGATCATGACCTGAGCCCAAGGCAGAAGCTTAACCAACTGAGCCACCCAGGTGCCCCGTGCTGTGGCCTTTGAATGGACTCACTGTATTCTCTTCAGACCATCGCTCTCAGGAGGTATCTTCTTCTCCCCCATCCAGGAACCCATTTTTCATCTGTTTGAGGGTATTATCACCCCCATTAAGAATGTATGCTTTATTTTTTAAAAAGATTTATTTATTTGAGAGAAAGAACAGCAGTGGGAAGGGGCAGTCGAGAGAGAGAGAGAGAGAGAGAGAGAGAGAGAGAGAGAAGCAGACTCCCTGCTGAGCAGGAAGCCCGATGTGGCACTCCATCGTAGTACCCCAGAATCATGACCTGAGCTGAAGGCAGATGTTTAACTGACTGAGCCACCCAGGTGCCCCACTTTCTTTATTTTTAGTTAGTTTACTCTCATCCACCTGTTCACCAGTTTACATGTCCCTTCCCCAAGCTGTCCCTCCACTCCCCCCGTCCCAGTCTCTTAGGTCTCTTCTGTGACTCTCTCACAATGCCCTGTTTGCTTCATGCCCTTGGAATTGGCAACGATGTACTTCTTTGTAATTTTAGGATACGTCTGCCATCCCCATATACTCTATAAGCTTGAGGCCGTGAACTGACTGACTTGCCTCTGTTTGTGTCACATTTAGCTCAGCGCCTGGAATTGTTAAAATGTTAATGAAGTGTTTTTCAAGCAAATATACAGCCAGGAAAAAAAAAACCCACCTCTGAACTGGGTATCGCTTTTTTTTTTTTTAAAGATTTTATTTATTTATTTGACAGAGAGAGAGAGCTCACAAGTAGGCAGAGAGGCAGACAGAGAGAGAGAGAGGAGGAAGCAGGCTCCCCGCTGAGCAGAGAGCCCGATGCGGGCCTCGATCCCAGGACGCTGAGATCATGACCTGAGCCGAAAGCAGAGGCTTTAACCCACTGAGCCACCCAGGCGCCCTGGGTATCGCTTTTTAAAAGAATGTATACACTCCTGTTACGCGTCCTTACCAAAATGAAAACTAAATTGAATGTATACCATTGTGAATCCCAACAGCACCTATGTATGTGTATTAGAGAAACATTAGCCGCTGTAAGAGTAAAATCCTGACATTTCAAAGTTGTGACAAAATTGCGCTTTGTTGTTGTTGTTGTTGTTGTTGACGTAAAGTCCAACTGGCCGGCCTGAAAGGGGGCCGGGGGTCTGCTGCGCGCGGTCATTCGGGGACGGGTCTGAGGCAGGCTGTGCCGTCTTTAATGCGTGGCTCGTCCTGGCACCTGGGTTCGGGTGACCGAGGGGGAGGAGAATGTTGAGAACTGCATGGGAGGTAATCTTAGGAGGGGACTGTATCACTCCTGCCCACGTCCATTTCGTGCGTTCCCAACAAGACGCAAATCTCCAGTAGGGTCCCAATCCCTGGGATCCCACCAAAGAATCCAGTCAGTCACATGGCTACACCCCCCCAGTCAGGGAGGCTGGGGGGACAGTTGTGAACTCGGGAGGTAACACGAGCTGGCCTTTGGAAAGTCACACGTGTATAGGCAAGTGTATAGTTGATGTCTCGATGTACGTGGGTTTATAGATCATTGTCAGTAACTTAGGGGTCTTGAGTGCAAGACCCGGAGAATGGGAATCACTAAAACTAGAAGTATGTGAGTTTTATTTTAGGAGAGGTTTTTGCTCCAGCACTTTCAAAATTATAAGGTGAGATATGATGGACTAGGGGTAGGGAAGGGGGAAATCGGCTATGGGTTAGAAAGGCACTATAGACATTCAACAGAAAAAAATTTATTGCCATACAACGACGAACCTTCCCAGGCTCTCTTGCACAGCTGTGTTCCTGATCGTGCTGATTAGCACCTTGTCCGCTGCATGTCAGCCCAGGTGGGGTTCTAGCGGGCGGCTGGCAGCATTGTCCTTCGTGAAAGGGAGCCTTTTTACCAGTGGACTGTGTTCAGTTCCTCAATCACCTGATAAGTCCTATTCTCTTGATGAACTACAAATAAAAACAAGTTCTCCATTCCTTGGGGGCTGTTAATCAAATAGTGTCTGTTTGTTTAAAGAAAAAAAAAAGGCATGTTGCATGTCTGGTTCCTAAGACGACAAGGCAATTGTAATTGATCTATGAAATCGTGATACTGTACTTTAATCTGGGCCAAAGCTCACTGGGCTGTCCTTCAGGTTTACAGTTCTTCCCCATGCCATGCAGTGGGAGCAGAAATACGAGCCTGGGCATTTGTTTGGCGCACAGTTTGTGAGCCTCTCCCAACTCGTGTCCCTGGCAGAAAGAAAGAGAGAGAGAGAAAGGAAGAAAATGAAAGGGAGGGAGGGAGGACGGAAGGAAGAAATGAATGGATGGATTCAGAGCGTGGTCGGTTAGGTGGGCTGCCGGGTTCCTTCTGTTGGGTTGTACTGCGGGGCTGTGGAGGCCTTGCTCTTTTCTTTCCCTTCTGTCACCCACTGAGCTCCGTAGCCTAGCTCTTCCTTTAGAAAGGTTGGGAGGAAAAGCAGCCTTTGGAGGCCAACTCTCACCTCCAGATAGAAGAACGTTTACATTTTAAATTCTAAGATTTCAAACAAGCTACTTGTCCAATTGAATGTTTTTTAACAAGTGTAAACATTTTCCACCTCTTGCTTTTTTCAGTTCTTTTGTTTTTCATTTTGCAACTGGTACAGGCTCAGATCAGTGTCGTTCAGCGTTTTTTCTCCCTCTCTCCCTTCCTTCCTTCCTCTGTCCCCCTCTTTTTTTTTTTTTTTTTTTGAGAGAGAGAGAGAGTGTGTGAGAGAGCGAGCAAGCATGAGAGAGTATGCTCCTGCTTGAGAGAGCCAGGTCAGAGGGGGGGAGAGAGAGAGAGAGAGAGAGAGAGAGAGAGAGAGAGAGAGAGAGAGCGAGAGCGAGAGTGAGAGTGCACGCGCGCGAATCCCAACCAGCCTCCACGCTCAGTGGGCACTTGAGTCAGGCTTTGATCCATGACCCGGAGCTCACGACCTGAGCCAAAATCAAGAGCCACCCCGGCGCCCCTGTTGTCCTGCTCTCTGTGCTGGAAGGTGTTTGAATGGTATTATCAGAAAGTTGGGGCAGCCGTGAACATGACCGCCGAAGCACGCTGGTGAGGTCACACGGGATCCTTCCTGGTGCCTCAGTAGGATCAGTGAAGAGGTTTGTGCTGACGTTCCAGCCAGGACCAGAGCTGGACAGGGGACCTCCCCAACCCAAGGATTCCTAGCTTGGTAAAACTTCCTGTGCTGCTGACATGCAGCATGTTGGCGGGTCCTCCTCTCCTCCTGGGTATTACCCCCAATGGTCTCCTTTAGAGCAAGACAGCCGTGTAGAAGCTGGGAGCGGAAACGGCTCGGAGGGCTCCCTGCAGCAGCAGGAGTTTGGGGGCTACATCTCATCTGACTCCGCCTGCAAAGAGCGTGAAGTGTCCCTGTGTTTGGGAACGGGCCAATCCCTGCTGGGTTTTGTTCTAGGTCATCCCCCGGGTCGAAGATGACTGCTCAGAGGAATGCTTATCGAGCGGGAATTCGGGAGCCTGTCAGCCACCCATGAGCTCCAGCAGTTCTCTCTGCCTGCAGCTGGACTCGATTATGTCTTTAGCTGCCACTGTTAAAGAGGCAGAAGCGGCATCTTCTGGAAGCCGGGCTGCCACGCCCGAGGGTCCGCCACCCTCCCTCCACTTGTGGCAAGGAGGGTCCTGCGTGCGGAACAGATAACCCTGAATTTTGGCCATGTGGTTCTTTGAAGCTGTTTTCAAGGGGGGGATAGAAAATGATTGTATTTGACATTGAGTGACTCGCCGGTTACAGTGTATACCTCTCAAGGCTTTTTGTGTCCTGGTGGCTCTTGTTTCAGTTAGAAGGTTTTCTTAGGGGTGAGCTTGGCTTTGGTCAAAGGTGTGGAAGAGTCGTCCCTTGGAATTTTAAAGGTGCCTCCCATGTCGAGTTATTAGTTTCTTGGGTGATTTCTGAAGCTGAGACTTGGGGACAGATGATACTAAATTATTCATTTTGTAAGTCTGTTCTGGGTTTGGTGGGCTCCCTTGTGTGCAGGCTATTCCAGAAAATGTTTGCATTTTGAATACAGCAATCGAAGTAGTCAGGTTATTGTAATGGACTATGCTCCATGTTGTGTTTTTCTGGAAACAAATCTAAAGTGCAAGCTTTCTGGAATTTTTCAGAAATCCACAGTCGGGATAACCCCTCTTGTATTGTGACCTGACCTTAGATCTTCTTCCCATATTTCAAGACACATTTCTTCAAGGGGCTTGACTTCTTATTTTCTGGATTTGATTGAGTCCCCCCCCCAGCACCCGATCAAACTAGATTGTTAAAACCTTCAAGAAAGGAACTAAGTCCTGTGCATCTTGGATCTTCTCCAAATGCCCAACCTAGCATCAAACCTCGCAGACACTCAATTGATCTTCAGGCTTTTCCTTGACTCGCCACACGTACACTACCTCAAGCCTTTGCGTTTCATATTTACCTATTGAGAAAAACAACATAAAAACAATGTCTTTTTGCTCATTTTTACTTCTCGAATTTGGAAACCTATATGAGCGTGATGTGCCTTTTCCAAGCATAATTTCCTTGCCATTTGCTATATAAAAAAACAACAAAACTTCCATGTCAAGTGAATTTACATCTGAGACTCTTGTGCTTTGTGTCATTTTCACAGACTTCTCTCTCATCTTTGCAACAAAATAGTTGAAATCCTCATTGTCTTATGCATTTTTGAGAATCACTGCGGCTTACTTTTTTTTAAAAAATATTTTATTTATTTATTTGACGGAGAGAGAGAGATCACAAGTAGGCAGAAAGGCAGGCAGACAGAGAGGATAAAGCAGGCTCCCTGCTGAGCAGGCAGGGGCTCGATCCCAGGACCCTGAGATCATGACCTGAGCTGAAGGCAGAGGCTTTAACCCACTGAGCCACCCAGGTGCCCTGCAGCTCACTTCTTAATTATAATTGTTTTATCTTTAACTCTTGGGGAGTATGTTCAATACTCATTGGCCCCACAGACCTAGCAGAAGAAGCTAGAAGGCACCCCTAACATAAGTAGAAGTCCACAGATGACAGGGGACATGTTAATACCAAGTCTTCTCTCATCCAGAGCCTGTGAGGGACAGAACACAGGCTGGGTGCTGGCTCCCCCAAGCAACCATCAGTGTGACCTCTGACACACCCCATCACCTCTGTGAGTCTTTGCCCCCACGGGTAAAGAGCAAGGGGTCGAACCAGAGAGGTTGATCTCCAAGGCCTTTTCAGCCCGAACAACCTGTGAATGTGGGCAGGAATACCACTCAGGGTCATAAATCCCTGCTAAACTATATTGAGGTCTCTCCCCATCCCTACCTGCTCTTTGCCAGCTTTCATGTTAAAATTTTCCGCCAAACAGGAACACCAGAGGCAAAGGACTTCAGGCAGGTACCACCCCTGCTCACTGCCAGATGAATCCCCAACCCAACCACTGCCTGCATGGATGGGCTCTTGCTAGAAATTGGCCAGCTTTAGTCCCCCTGTACAAATAAACCTTAAAGTACTCTCTCGAAGAGCGAGGAGCTGCCAGTGGTACTGGCAGTGAGGTTTATAATTATTTTGTGATGTTTTCATGTGACTTGTGGTCTGAGGGCAGTGTGTTCGGTTGGGCTGTCTTGACGGTTTTCCCATGGTCGTGGTTTACACCTGCTGGCCATGCAGGAAACTGTGGTAGGAACGCTCCTTGTTGCTCTGGCCCTCTCCTAGCCTCGGGACGTGATGACTTCCGTCTCCGCAGCTGTAACCATTGCCAGCCTGTCATGATTTGTGTGTCACACTTGGCTGCTGCTAAGGAAGGGCTTGGACTACTCAGCTCAGACAACCTGAATCAAGCCTTGGAGAGCATTTTCCCTAAAATGATGTTACACATAGGTAGAGATGAAGGGTGACCAGAAAAGCTCATTGCAATGAGCCAGGCTCTGGGTTGGCTTTCCCTTAATACTTGGAATTGTGCTTCCAGGAGTGGCTTCAGATCCATGTTAGGAATGATGAAAGTGACCCAGCTGTTAATTAGCAAGCAGTAAAAGGTTGAGCTAAATTGGAACTCAGACTTTCCTGACTTCATAGTGTATCTTCTCTGTACTACTCTACCCTGCCTCTTAAATGCAGTTAGCGCTAGACTTAGATCCCTTACAGTTAATTAGATTTTAATGGGTTGACCAGGAGTCCAGATCTTTTATTGCATATCATTTATTTTATGGGGGGGTGGTGGGAAAGGATTCTTATTTTTAAACAAATTTAGAAACTTTGGTGATATTAACCCTTTGTGGGTTGGGGGAATTGTTTCACTTGTTGATTTAAGGTCCATTGTTTGATCATTACTTAAGCACCTCCTCTAATAAAAGATGAAGATAATTGAGGTTAGTTGAGACTGGGCCTACTAAAATTGTTAGCTGGATTATGTTTCCTCATCTCTTTCATGATTAAGATAAAAAAAAATCACTCCTACCAACAAAAATCACAGAACTAAAAATTAGGAGAAGGGGGAGACTCTAATGCTTTCTTTTAAGCACATGGATCTTGAGGTTTGAGTAACAGTGATAGTGTTTTACAATTCCTATCTGTTTAATTGTGACAAGGTACACCTGCTTGCTCTTAAGAAGAGAAGTAATACAAGTTTAAGGAGGGAGGAAAGTGACGTGGACACCCGATAACTCTTCTCCAGTGATATCCTGATGAGTTAAGCATAAATGAATCAGAAACAGATGGATTTTTCCCCCCCTTAAAACACACATGAGTTTAAAAAGCAAGGGAAAATATGCTTGGAAAAAATGTTCTTTGTTCAAGCCCAAATGTTTGAAATATAATTTAAGATTTTCATAGGTTCCAGCAAGTAGTTGTGCGCACTCATCTCTAATTTAGATGGGGTGTGTGCATAAGTTGAGCATTTAAAGTATTCTGTGGAGCTGCTGTCAGGGAGGCGTAACAGTCCTGTAAAATGACATAAGGCACAAGGGCCTTATGTGCAAACTCGTTTCACATGGCTTCTTGGGTATTGAGTAACATGAATTTCATGTAATCTGATTCCTGAAAATTTCATAAGGTTTACCTCAATCTCTGTGTGTGAAAGTGGAAACAGTTTCAAAGGGAGGTCTCCAGGTGCTGTGCTGGGCATCTCTATTCTCCCTCCTCCTGCCGAGGGTGGAGTGTCATCTCTATGACCTTGTGCTCAACGGATTCTCCATTACTTTCTTTGGTCATCGTTTCAGGTTTGATTGAAGCCAGTACTCCCTATTATTTGCTCTAGCTGCAGGTGTTCCTAAGGACGTGGACTTAACTTTGACTTTACCTTAAGCTGGCAAACTTCTGGAAGGTGTTGGCTGGATATCGGGAAATCCCCCTGACCAGCAAGAGCTGAGTTCTAGAAGAGATCATCCAGTCATCTTCCTTTGATCAGGTCCTTCACTGTTGACTGTAGTACTTTGTGGTGGAATCTTTGAGGAGCTGTGGTAATGGTGACTTTTGAGAGCACACTTTTTCAAACGATGAAGCTATTTGTCTCAAAGAGATGGACTGCCTTCTTCTGATATTTCTGACTGGGTATATTGCCCCCATCTTAAGTTAGATGTGGAGAAGACCCATTTATTGGCAGATCATTAAACAGCTTTTCTGCCTCGTGCCTCTGTTCTGTTTGGAGGGAAAATATCCCTCCTTATATTTCCACTTGCTCCACACTGAACTCTTATCACATCCTTCCTTTTCTTTCTCACAGAAGCTCACTAATTTTTTTTTTAAACTCTTATAGTCACCATCTAGTTTCCAATTTGTTTCTTTGGTTCTTTTCAAACCAATCTCTTCCTGGGTTCCCATTCATGTCTCACTTGTGAATTATGTTCTATGCCATCTTCAAGGTCTAAAATACCTTTTCACCTCATCACTGTCTTCATCTCATTCAAAAATCTTCAAGAGGGAACCTGGGTGGCTCAGTGGGTTAAAGCCTCTGCCTTTGGCTCATGTCATGATCTCAGGGTCCTGGGATCGAGTCCCGCATCAGGCTCTCTGCTCAGCAGGGAGCCTGCTTCCTCCTCTCTCTCTCTCTCTGCCTACTTGTGGTCTCTCTCTCTGTGTCAAATAAATAAATAAAATCTTAAAAACAAAAACAAAAATCTTCAAGATCTCTTTAAAAATAACATATACGTGGCTCATAAAAATGATGTGTGACTGATGATATGTAAAATTCCACCTCAAGGGAAGCTGTGGTTCACTTACTGAGAGAATGGTTATAATGACCATAATGAATCTAGCTGGGATTTCAATTTTTTTTAGCTGGTGTTTAATGTTCTACGTCATTCATTCATTTACTTATATAAGCCCATATATTGAACACATACCATGTTCTCCTTGGGCACTGAAGATACATATACGAATAATACGTTACTTGGAAAGCACGTAATCAGAGGAAGATAGGCATGTATAAGTTACAGTATACTCGACTATATATACTTTGCTGATTGTTTTTACTGAGTCCTGTGGGCACATGGAGAAGTGAGTTGTAAAATCAGCTCAAGAAAGGGATGGTGTGACGGGTAAAGGGACATCAGACTTGCGTCTTCCCGGCTGAGTGGAAGGATGGTGGAACAAGGCTATGGCTAGAGAAGAGCATTGCAGCGGCATGAAAAAGAATTGTGAGGTGGGGGTGAGGGCAAGAGGAAAGCAGTAAGCGTAGTTAAAACTGTGGACTGTGGTAGGACCAACAACAGGACATAAGGTGGGCTGGCAGATGAGGCCAGATTTGTGAAAAATCTTTGCACATGGATAGGGAGTTTGATGTTAACCCAGAGTTCTTGGAGGTTGTTTTCTGCTTGTGTGTGTGTGTGAGTTTCAGCATAATGAAATGATCTAATTTGTTTTTAAGATCTAACCCTTAGACCATTGTTAGACTGTTGTGGAGGAAGGATTTGGGAAGGGAAAAGATCAACTGGGGAGATGAATTGGCTTAAGTATTCCAAGGATTTGGGTGAGAGAAAACGGGGCCTTGAGCAGGGGCTGTGGCAGTAGGATGGGAAAGAAGGACAAACTCCTTGGATAGGATTTGGTAGCAGACTGAATTCAGGGCCAAATAGAGTGGGAGAAGCAGCTGATGACTCTGATGTCGCCGCTTGTGTGGATGACAGTGCAGTGTGGGGAGAGCAACTCTTCCTGTGTTCCTGTTTGGGGCGGGTGGATAAAAGTGTTGGATGCCTCCCAGCCAATTCCAACTCGACAATCCAAGTAAAGCTGCCTGGTAGGCATTAAAAGACG
Source organism: Ailurus styani (assembly GCA_002007465.1). Taxonomy (NCBI): domain Eukaryota; kingdom Metazoa; phylum Chordata; class Mammalia; order Carnivora; family Ailuridae; genus Ailurus; species Ailurus styani. The sequence continues at coordinate 2,920,099 of LNAC01000168.1, read as the reverse complement.
CAAGATGGGTGTGAGGGAAAGAGGGAGGGGGCATTAGACCTAGCAACCTGCCATGTCCTGAGAGTTCCATGCCTGCACAGTGGTACTTTATAGATACAGTTGACCCCTGAACCACATGGGGGTTAGGGGCCCCGCCTCCCTTCCCCCAGAGTCAAAAATCCACATGTAACTTGACTCCCCCAAAACTTAATTACTAATCGCCTACTGTTGACTGCAAGCCTTACCGAAAATAGTCAATACCCACATATTTTGTATGCTATATGTATTCTCTACTGTATTCTTACAAAATTAAGCTAGCAAAAGTGATGGAGAAAATCTCAAGAGAAAATACATTTGCAGCACTTCACTGTATTAGTATATATATATACACATACACACACACACACACACATACACACATATATGTATATATATATAAATCTGTGTAAGTGGCCCCACAGCCCCTCAACCCTGTGTTGTTCAAGGCTCACGTGGATGCTTGAAATTCTCTAGGACAGCACTACTAATGCTCATGTGACTCTTTTCTCTTAGCCATTTTCATGTTTTCTTGACCAATTGTTCCATTATTATCTCCTCTAGATTTTGATGTTCGTTCCTTTAAAAAAAAAAAGTTATTATTTTTGGCTTCAACTTCAGACCTTTTGGAGTGATAACAATTGTATTTCTTTATTCCATTTTCAAGTTGCAGTTCTTTGGCCAACCATGTCTTTGTATCATAAAAGGAAGAAGCCAAGCGTATTTCTCTTGGCTTCCACATTACAGACAGGTGATTTCACAGCTGTTGTCTCTTGGCAATCTTCCCATTCTTCTCTTTATCTCATTGGACAAACTGGAAACCCTCAAAATCTGTGATTTTCAATTTGTAGTTATAGAAATTTATGGTTTGATTTCCAACCAAAACAGCCAGTGTGGTAGTTAGAAAGCATTACTTAAAGAGGGTTCAAGCATTAAAGTAGTTTTTGAGTACTTGTAATTTATTCCCTAGTTGAAGGGACAACTTTATATGCAATTTCATATCCAATCAAGAGATTTTCTTAGTTGATGCAATCTCCAACATTTTTCCTATCAACAGGGAGAATATCAAACATGTCAGACTTCGTTTTTCAAAGATCCCGAGATTTCAAGATAGAGTCAGGAGTAGTATCAATAACTAGTATGGGGCACCTGGGTGGCTCAGTGGGTTAAAGCCTCTGCCTTCAGCTCAGGTCATGATCTCAGGGTCCTGGGATTGAGGCCCGCATCGGGCTCCCTGCTCGTCGAGGAGCCTGCTTCCTCCTCTCTCTCTCTCTCTGCCTGCCTCTCTGCATACTTGTGATCTCTCTCTCTGTCAAATAAATAAAATCTTAAAAAAAATAACTAGTATGTACAGTAATATGTAAATGTTTGTTTATTTAAAATATATTGTTTACTGATATTGTATGATTCCACCCACCTATATAGACAAATTCTTAAAGATGGAAAAATTTAAGTTACTAAGGGCTAGAGGAATGGAGAGTTACTGTTTAATGGGTACTGAGTTTCTGTTTGGGATGATGAAAATGTTCTGGAAATGAACAGTGATGATGATTGTACAACATAGTTAACATACTAATGACATTGATTATGCTTTTAAAAATATTGCTTTGTCATAATTGGCAAGAGCTCATTCTTTTTTATGGCTGAGTAATATTTCATTTTAAACATACACACACAGCTTAACATGGATGGATGTAGAGGCTATTATGCTAAGTGAAATACGTCAAAGACAAAGACAAATACCATATGATTTTACTTATGTGTGGAATCTGAAGAATAAAACAAACAAACAAGTGACTCAAATACAGAGAACTAGTGGTTGCTGAGGAGGGGCGGTCAGTGGGTAGGGAATAAGTGAAATAGATAAAGGGAGTTAAGAGGTACAAACTTCCAGTTATAAATAAGTCATGGAGATGAGAAGTAGAGCATAGAGAATGTAGTCAATAATATTGTCATAATGTTGTAGGGCGACAGATGGTGACTGCATTTACCACAGTGAGCACTCAGTCATGTACAGAATTGTTGAATCAGTATGTTGTACACTTGCAGCTAATAATGTATGTTAATTATACTTCAGTAAAAAAAATATTGTCTTGCATTCTCTAGATAAAGTATAAATATACATCATAAAATTGCCTACTGAGTATAGCTCAACTTGCTCATCAAATTGGTATAGTAATATCCAAGTTATTTGTTTATGCTTGGAAATCATCAGTGTGGTCTTCTATTTGGTAAATGATGTCTTCTTCTGAGCTCTGATGTGACACAGGACTCTGCATCAAACTCTTCCAAGCTCCCCATTCAATCCATGGTCCTGGTGCTTTGTGCCACCAAGATGACTGGCTGATGTACGCCTAGAAGCCAGTCCTTCCCACATGGCCTGGAAAACAATCTGTACTTTGACCTCCACGGAGAATGTTGCTACCAAACCACCCACGGTAACCCCTCACACACACTGAGGCACCCATGTCCTTGTGCTGCCACCTCCTAGGACATTTTGGCAGCCACTAGCAGTGACCCACATCTGGGCCAGCACCATTCTAAAGCCCTATGGCTCACATAGTTCGGTAGCTTGTAGTCTCAGTGAAGGATTTCTTTTTCCCAAGTGGTATGGAAGTATTTCACCATGTTTACCACGAGTACGTAACATCGGAATGTCAACCTTGGTTATTTACTACAAGATGCTTTATATAAGAGAGTTTGTAAGAATAGTGTTCACTGAGTAGATTATAATGGTTTATTTCTTAGATCTTGACATATTAAGCCTGGACTTGACCTAGATAGCATATTGAAGTCTTTGGTTTTGGGTATGTTGAAGTCTTGGTAGTTCAGAGGTATCGCAATTGGTTTTGAGATGGGGTAAACGATCATTCTTACCTCATCATGGGTTAATGCAGAGACTCCCCCTGCCACCCGCAAATAATCATTCCCTGAACCTCATGGGAGGGTAGTGGCAGGATTGCTGTTTAAATTTTTTCGTTGTTTTATTTGGACGTAGATGCCCTTATCTTGCCTCTTCTTTCTTTGAACCATTTCAGAAATATGAAAAGGGTGTGAAAGCTGCTCCTCAGGTCATTCCCTAGAGACCTTCTTCATGGCTCATAACTATGGATTCTTGTTTGTGCTATTTTGCATTTAACTTCATTGGCGTCCTTTAGAAAATCTGCTTCTACCACAGATGACTTTTATGTGTGTTTATAATTCTTTGTACTGAAAGATGAGCTCAGTGTATATGTGAACAAGGAGAATGGAATGAAGTAGCATCACTAGTTTATTAACTACTTGTTCAAATCAACTGTGACAGCCAAATCAACATGGCCCAGTTGATAAGAGTTACCATTTACTGAGCCAGGTATTGTGTTAGGCTTTTTACACAAATTCTTGCTAGGGTGGTTCTAAAATTCAATGTTCAAGTAGATGAACTTAAGTGAGTGAAAGTGGGCAGTGATTGAAAAACAATCAATATATAAGCTTTATCATATATAAAATATGGTATTTAAAAATATTCAAAAAATCTAAGAAAGAAAATTCACATTATTTCATATTAACTTAATTTTAAATTTCAAATTTTTTTTTTTTAATTTCTTGGAGCTCCCGGGTGGCTTGGTTGTTAAGGATCTGCCTTCGGCTCAGGGCATGATCCCAGGATTCTGGGATTGAGCCCCACATCGGGCTCCCTGCTCAGCGGGAAGCCTGCTTCTCCCTCTCCCACTGCCCCTGCTTGTATTCCCTCTCTTGCTGTCTCTCTCTCTCTGTCAAATAAATAAAATCTTAAAAAAAATTTTTTTTAATTTGTTTATGTTGATTCTTTGAAGAGAAGAATGACTATCCAAGTAATATATACTCACAATTTCATCAATTACATTGACATTTCTTTCTCTAATAAAATATCTTTCATATTCTTCTAAAGATTCTGTTTTTAAAGTATGGTTTTTATATATAAATAGTTGCCTCGGGCGCCTGGGTGGCTCAGTGGGTTAAAGCCTCTGCCTTCGGCTCAGGTCATGATCTCAGAGTCCTGGGATCGAGGCCCGCATCAGGCCCTCTGCTCAGCAGGGAGCCTGCTCCCTCCTCTCTCTCTCTGCCTGCCTCTCTGCCTACTTGTAATCTCTCTGTATCAAATAAATAAATAAATCTTTAAAAAAAATAAAAAAATTAAAAAAAAAATAGTTGCCTCCAAACTTGTTCATTTTGCATTCTTAATAAATTTCAAACGATGGTCTCCTTCAAATGTCCCTTCTCTGTAGACCTTAATATTTTTGATGGAAAAAATATTTTGTGAACTTGTACTCTGGTACCTGGTAAGTCAGAAAACATTCTGATAAATAGAATATATTCTCAATTTTATATTTTTTAATAATTCATAATTATTTCAGCCTAAATGAGCTTACCCTTTTTGAGTCTTCATCTAGAGGACTTTTCTTTCACAAAAATGTTTACAAAATTAAATTCATCAAATACTTTGCCACTATGATCTTTTTTTAACATTTTGCTAAATTTAGATACTGTGAAATTTGAAGCCTTCTATACTTTGTTTCATTCTATCCTATGTAAATTTTCTGATTAAAGATGGCAATTCTGAAATTCCTTCAAAAGATTCTTCCCACTAGTGAAGCTAATACAAAGTGCTATTAGAGAATTTCAATTTAAATCTTGCACTCTATCCAAAGAGCTGTCATTTAGTTATTTCAGTTGCTTCCTTTCTTTTGTAGGAATTAATTTTAATGTCTTCTTGTTTCAAAGCTTTGCTTTTAGAATAGCGATTTGTTAAAAGCTTCAAAAACCTAACTCTTTTGGGATTTCACTGACACTTTGATTACTTCATTAAAGATTTCTCATAGATTTTTAGCAGAATGCAATAAAATTTAGGGGATTTGTTTACAAAAATAGGTCAATACCATTGTAGGACAGTAAGGGGTTGACTTAGGAAATAGTTCTGCAAGATTCCTAAAATCTGATTCATGACTGATAGCAAGGAGAAAAGATATACTGTCGTGTAGAAGTGTGTGTAAGCAACACCAGCTTTGCCACGAAAATCTTGCTCCTAGCTGCTTTGACTGTGTGCATATACATCCATATAAACTATACAATTACATTGTTCATAGTTACTTAACTATGAAACTATACACATGTATATTAGTCACATATACATTCTTATATATGTATTTTTATATATGTAACTATATATGTAACTATGCACATATGTAGGTGTATGTATACATAGGTTTTACATGTATACTTTATACATGTAACCACATATGTGTATATGTACATACCTACAATGCATGTGCGTACATATAAAGTAGTTAAGGTAACTAAGAATTATAAAACATTGTCCTTGTAACACACATGTGTACACATATCCTATACTTGCTAATTTTGTAAATTACAGCTATTTTGATTGGTTGACTAAAACAGTTTGGGCATTTTATTTTATGTGGTGTTATTTATTTTTTGAGAGAGAGCATGTGCGTGAGCTGTGGGGAAGGGACAGGAGGAGAGGGAGAGAGAGAATCTTAAGCAGGCTCCACGATTAGCACAGAGCCCAATGGCGGGGCTCGATCTCATGATCCCAAGATCCTGACCTGAGCCCCAATTGAGAGTCAGATGCTTAATTGACAGAACCACCCAGGTGCCCCAGGCTACAATTCTAAATAATTTCAAGTATATTTCTGCTCTGTATTTTTAAATTTTGTGAGAACATTGTTTTTGCTAGGATGCTATGTTCTATTAAATTTGTGTTTATATTTCCATCATGAAAATAGATGCTTTTATCTTCAAAGATGACCTTTTAACTGAGTTTGCCATCCATAGCAATCACACACACTATTGTCAGCTGTTTCACTTTAGACAGAGTATATTTCCAAAAGCTTCTTTCCCGGGAAGTATATGTATGAGGAATCAAATGATTCCTGGCATTCACTGAACTGACTTCCCTTTGTAGCATCTTTGACAGTGATCACTAAACCGTTTGCAAATTGATGCCAGTCAGTGGAGCATTCAGTTAATTGTATTGCTTTGTTTTTCTTGGGCAAGAAAGTTTGGAATTGAAATAAGTGAGTAGAGGAACAACTATTTTGCTTCAAAGTTACGTATCACAGAGCAATGTGTAAACACTTCCTGTAGTTGCATGTGCTGCACCATCATACCATCGCCTTCAGGTAGGATCTTCGGGCAATAATCCATTTTTGAAATAGATGCCGATGCTGTTGAGGCATATCGAGGTCTCTGGTGCTCACGTGGTCTAAGATTCACCATGGCGGTAAACGCTGAAAAGCATTCTGTTCCATTTACTTCATCCTCCATTTTCTTTTGCAGTGGAACCTCTGTACTTTGTTTCTTACTATTTTTTTTTAATTTTTTTGAGCTCACCACTGTCAAGAGTTAATAGCAATATTGCAGAGTATTACCAAAAAATTAAATAGGTTCGGCTTTCCACTACAATAAGTGATGAAACCACTCTAACCAGAGTATTCAGACTACCCCCCAGTGCTCTCCAAGAGGACTGCTCAGCCTTTATGGCCTATACACATTTCATGAATAATTTTCACTCCCTGCCCCTTTTCCCATCACCCCCCTGACTGGTGAGCTAGCAGCTCTGTGCCTTTCGCAGGCTAAGGCATGGCTCATCACCCAACTGATGAGCCTATCAAGCGGTTGGCCGGACCAACAGTGTAGCATATTCCCCCCACCATTTGAGACCAGGGGCAGCTGTCGCAAGCCAGTGGTATTAGGGAGTGCTGTGGAGACTGCCCTTGTAAGTGAGGTATAACTTATGTCAAGACGAGGAAGCATCTAGAAAACAGCATCAGTCGAATACTGGCTGACTCTAGATTTAACGCCTTGTTATAGTGAGAACTCTTTCTTTAACGTTAGCTTCATTGAGGTATAATTAACCAATAATGAACTGCACATGTTTCAAGAATGTGCAGATAAAATTGATATATTCTGACACACGTGTACATGTGACATTATCACCACAATCAAGATCACGAGCATGCTCGTCACCCCCTAGAAGTTTCCTTGTACCTCTCCGTAATCTGCTGATCCTCCTACCTCTCTCCCCTGAGGCAACCACATTGATCTGTTTTCTGTAACTATAGATTTGTTTGCATTTTCTAGGGTATCATAAAAAAGGGAACCCTACAGTATTCTTTTTGTTTTTCATTCAGTATAATTATTTTAAGATTCACCCTTGTTAGGTGTATCATGACTTCATTCCTTTTTATTGCTTAGGAATATTCTGTGATGTGGATCTATCACAACAGGTTTAACTTTTTACCTGTTAATGGGCATCAGGGTTGTTTCTGGTTTTTGGTTCTTATAAGTAAAACTGTGAAAATTCCTTTTTTTTTTTTAAAAGATTTTATTTATTTATTTGACCCAGAGAGAGGGCACATGCAGGGGGAGCAGGATAGGGAGAAGCAATCTCCCCGCTGGAGCCCAATGTGGGGCCTGATCCTGGAACCCTAGGGTTACGACCTGAGATATAGGAAGATGCTCAATGGACTGAGCCACCCACGTGCCCCAAAACGGTGAGAATTCTTGAATGTACAAGGGTCTTACATATTAGTAGGGTAAGACCATGGTAGAAACTTGAAGTACAATGTGGTCTACTGTAATATTAGAATAAACTAGAAACTAGTTAAATAATTTTGTTTCAATTAATTTTAAGGTTTAAAAAGTTATTTTAGAGAAAGAGGGAGAGAGAGAGAGAGAGAGAGTGAGTGAGTGTGTGGGGGGAGGGGCAGAGGCAGAGGGAAGAAAGGAGAGAGAATCTCAAGCAGATTCCCCACTGAGCATGGAGCCCGATGTAGGTCAAGGTTATGAGATCAAGCCCTGAGCGGAAATAAAGAGTCAGATGCCTAATCAACTGAGCCACCCAGGTGCCCCAGTTTGGGTTTAATTTAATGTAAATGTTAATTAAAATATTTTAAAAACAAAATTAGCAACAACAGTAAGCCAAATGCTTAGCTGGAGGCTACACCAGGACAGTGGATGTAGACCAGGACTATAATATAATCCTCTACAAGGTAGGTACTGTTACCCCCATTTAACATGGGAGGAAACTGAGGCTCAGGCAGTTGAAGCTTCTTATCCAGGATCATATAGCTAGTTAGTCACATCTGTATGATTCCAAATTCTTATCCCAGTAGAAATTGCTGCCATTTTAGTATCTGAGACCTTAAGCATACAATGAAGGGGTACGATGTTAAAGAATATACTTGTATTAAATATTTAAAAGACACTTATAGAACATTTATATTGAGTACAAGAAGATTGCATGAGAGGTTAAATTATGATCACTTTTCCAGAGAGGACTTCAGAGTGCTGAGAGCCAGTGGTAGAAGTGAGAAACGTGTTCTACCAGGGAGCCAAGCCCCCTCGCCCCCC
>LNAC01000168.1:2891237-2911626 GCA_002007465.1 Ailurus styani | reverse complement strand
CCCCCCCCGGTGTAAGGTGTAAAGAGCTCAATGAAGGGATAGAGAGTGCTCGCCATAATGGTTTTCCTAGCAGGAACTGAAAGGCTGGTCAGTTGGTCAAGCAAAAATGAATTAGGTGACTTCGATCATTAAACAGAGCTTTGAATGAGAATGAAAGTCTTGTATTTATAGTTCAGTAGGGTAAACAGCCCAGGGCTGGCTGATTGGTATTTCTGTGTTGTTTTTTTTTTTTCATTCATCAAATATTGAACTCTTTAAGACCCTTATTTGTTTGTTTGGAATCCCAGCTACTCCAAACCATCGGAGGCTAGTTCACAATTAAGATTGTGGGTGGGGGCACCTGGGTGGCTCAGTGGGCTAAAGACTCTGCCTTCGGCTCAGGTCATGATCTCAGGGTCCTGGGATCGAGCTCCACATCGGGCTCTCTGCTCACCAGTGAGCCTGCTTCCCCCTCTCTCTGCCTGCCTCTCTGCCTACTTGTAATCTCTCTCTCTGTCAAATAAATAAATAAAATCTTAAAAAAAAAAAAAAGACTGTGGGTGGATGGTATGTCTCTGTCTTACTCCTCTTAGGCAGGCTAGTGGAAACCTGAGGGCCAGCTCATCTCTCTTCTCTAGGGCTGACCTGCTGAGTGTCCGGATGCGTCTTAGGCCCTCTCCACACTAGCACTCCCTGCCGGTGTGTGCAGAGATGGCCACATGGGGTGCCCAAGTTTCTGACCTGATTCCCCGAAATGCTTCTGACATGTCACCACTCCTTGTTTTGACACCAAAAGATGGAAAACTGATGACCACCCTAAATTTTGTTACATGTTCCCACCATAGTGTTTGTGTTGAATTTTTTTTTCGAGACACTTTAAAAATCAGACAGGAAAACAATACCACACCTAATGCTATAAAAGATACTCATGAACCTACCACCTAGAATGAATGTGCCTTGCATTTTGTCACACTTCTCACTTTGTGAAAGAATGAAAGATTACAGATAGCAGTGAAGTCCTCTTGGAGTCTTTTTTCCTAATCCTAGTTCCTCTCTTCCCTAGAGACACCTGATACCATGAATTTCATCAGTTTCCACATCCATCTTTTTATACTTTTAACCACATATGGTTGGATGGATTCTAAAACTCTATACATTTATATAAATTACATATATTATGCTCCATGAAGCAATCTGTAACTATTTTATGCCACACTGTGCTTTTGTGATCTAGTCATGAATTATAATCACCTTTAAATATTTCCATTTTATGAATATGATAGAGTTTATGCAATTCTGTTGATAGACATATAGGCTTATATCCATCAGAGTCACAACAGAAAAGAGAAGGCACACTCATGCTGGGTCATTGAGGACAGTTTAATAAAGGATTTACAGCTATGTGGGCAACATTTTAGAATACAACAAGGGAAGGTTCGGTATCCCATAGAAGCGACAGTCTACCTGTAACCGGACACAAGGCTCTTGTTCCCTGAGAGAGAGCTGTCCACAGAGGTCGGACCTGAGCTGGATCTGTCATGGAGATGCAGCCACATGTTCTCAAAAAGAGAGTGGACACCTTGACTGCATTCTCTTTTCTTCCTCTGACTTCTTATTGAAATTCCCCACTGGATGCTCTCAACTGGAAGAGAAAGGCCCAAAGGAGTCATTGCTGTAGTCCTTGAAGATTAGCTTCCCAGGCACGGCATCCTGGAGAAGGGTGGATTCTGGCTCTGGGGGGGGTGAAGAGGAGATAGGCAGCACACCTCTGTTTCGTGGAGTTTGCTACCGCATGGTGTGCCTCAGGGGCCATCTTTGTTCTGCATCCATAGTCACCTTTCTAGAGTTTCTCCAGGGTGAACATACAGCAGTGGAGTTGATTAGCTTTCTTTTCTTTTTTTTTTTTTTTTAAGATTTTATTTATTTATGTGTGATAGAGCTGAGGTAGAGAGAGCACAAGTGGTGTGTGTGTTTGGGGTGGGGGGGCAGAGGATACAGAAGAAGAGGGAGAAACAGGCTCCCTGCTCAGCAGGGAGCCTGGATGTGGGACTACATCCCAGGACCCTGGGATCACGACCTGAGCTGAAGGCAGACCCTTAACTGACTAAGCCACCCAGGCACCCCGGAGTTGCTTAGTCTTAAGAATTGCAGATTATAGTTGAAAATAGAGCTACCCTACGACCCAGCAATTGCACTACTGGGTATTTACCTTAAAGATACAAAGGTAGTGATCCTCAGGGGCACATGCACCCGAATGTTTATAGCAGTGATGTCCACGATAGCCAAACTATGGAAAGAACCTAGATGTCCATCAACAGAAGAATGGATAAAGAAGATGTAGTATATATATACAATGGAATACTATGCAGCCATCAAAAGAAACGAAATCATGCTGTTTGCAACGACATGGATGGAACTAGAGGGTATTATGCTGAGCGAAATAAGTCAATCAGAGAAAGACAATTATCATATGATCTCTCTGATATGAGGAACTTGAGGGGCAGGGTGGGGGGTCGTGGGGGGGANTATGAGGAACTTGAGGGGCAGGCTGGGGGGTCGTGGGGGGTAGGGAGGGAAAAATAATGAAACAAGATGGGATGGGGAAGGAAACAAACCATAAGAGACTCCTAACCTCATAAAACAAACTGAGGGTTACTGGGTTACTGCCTTCTTTCTCATACAGTTTCTCTTACAAGTATAGGATTGTGTCTGGGCTTTCTATTCTACTGCATTATTCTTTTTGAATATTCCTGCATAGATACAACCATGTTTTAATTACCACAATTTAGAGGCACCTGGGTGACTTATTTGGTTAAGCTGCTGCCTTCAGCCCAGGTCATAATCTCAGGGTCCGGGATCGAGCCTCACATTGGGTCTGCCTGCTCAGTGGGGAGTCTGCTTCCCCCTCTCCTTTTGCCCCTCCCCTACTTGTTCTTTCTTTCTCTATCTCTCTCAAAAAAATAAATTAATTAAAAAAATCTTTAATTACTACAATTTAATATGCTGTAATGTGATAAGTCCTATTTCCTGGAAGGCAATTCCCCTTCTCCCCACTCTGCTGCCACCTCCTCCTTTCTTCTTCAGAATGTCTTAGCTGCATTCAGACCTTGACTCTTTCACATGAATTTTATTATCAACTAGTTGATTTTCATAAAAATTTGATTGGAATTATATTGCTTGCCTATATTAATTTGTGTAGAAATAAAATCTTTATGATATTCTTCCATTCTTGAATTTGGTATATCTGTCCACTTAAGGTCTTCCATGCCCTTCAGTCAAGTTTTGTAGTTTTCTCAAGAAGGTCTTGTGCATCTTTGGTTGGATTTCTTCCTAATTGCCTCGTTACTTCCTGGTTATTATTGAGAATGAGATTTTTTTCTCCCATTATATTTCCTAATTTGTCTTTATCAGTGTGAAGGAAAGATGTAATTACTGTGGAGAAATGTTGTATATTTCATTTATTATTATTTTTTTTATCAGATTGTGTTACTCTTTGCTCAGAGTCTTCTACAGGATTTCCATCTGAGTTAGTGTACCATTCACAGTCATTATGGTGACTTGTACAGCCCTACTGTGATCTGGTCTCATGATCCCTTTTTGGGTTTATCTCCTACGTTTAGCTCCCCTGCTCCCTTTATGAATCTATATAATATGACACCCTCTGCCTCATCATTTTCTCCTTTACTATACTTCGTTTTTCTTCTTAGGTCTTATGACAACCTGGAATTTTGTTATTTCTTGGTTCTCTTCCTGCCTCCCCATGCTGTAAGTTAGCTCTCCAACAATGGGGACCTTGTTTGACTTACTGTTGTTTCTTCAGTACCTAGAACAGTGGTGACACACGATAGGTCCTTAATAAATACTTGTTGAATGAGTGAATAAATGAATTCAGTAACTTTGCTGAATTCTCCATTAGAAAAATCAAAGACCAAGTATTGGAACTCTGACAGTCTACAAATCACAACAGTATTGAAAGAGATGGACATTTTATTATGCCCCCTCTCCCTGGGACTCTGGTGTGTGAGCACTCATAATTGGCTGACAGGACACCTAAGTGGACACAGGTTACTCCAGCATCTCCTGTGAAGCCTTGGAACCTTCTTGGGCACTCAAGCCCTCTCTTCCCCTAGGCTGAGCTTCTTTCCCTCAGCACACCGGAAGGAATCCCTGGTGAACTTTAGTGTTTCCCTTAAATGTATATCGGGGCCTCAGCATCTGCTCTGATTGTCCCCTTTACAACATCGAGCTGTATGGCGATTTGGCCAAGAAACCAGACCTGCCCTTAGGAGGAAGGTTTGTTACAGATGTCACCACATTCCTGGAAATTCCAGTTGTTTTTATTGCTGCTATTGCTGCTTAGCAGTGTATTTGTCACAATGTACACAAATACCTTTGTCCATTCCTTCATTTATTCATCCTACAACCTTCGACTGAACAAGAGCATGTTCAAGGTACTCTATCGGGTGGGGTAGGTTGTACGGTAACTGTAGTAGACACCTACTCTTGGGCAGTTCATAGTCTTAGTGGAAATAGTTAAAATGCATTGTGTTCAGGGAGACCAGGGAAGAAGAGTAATTCATCCTACCTGGAAGAATCTTGGGAGAGTTCACAGGGAGGGCAACAATTGAGCTTGGCCTTGTTTGTTAAAGGACAAAGTTTGAATGAATGAAAAACTGTCTTTACAAAAGCAAAGTGGTTTCGATCTAGAAATTTCTCTTATAGCAATTTGTCCTACATATGTCCATGTGCACAAAGATTTTTTTTTAAATTTTATTTATTTGACAGAGAGAGAGAGAGAGAGAGAGAGAGAGATCACAAGTAGGCAGAGAGGCAGGCAGAGAAAGAGGTGGAAACAGGCTCCCCGCTGAGCAGGGAGCCCAATGCAGGGCTTGATCCCAGGACCCTGAGATCATGACCTGAGCCGAAGGCAGAGGCTTTAGCCCACTGAGCCAACCAGGCGCCCCAATGTTCACAAAGATTTACTTCATTCAGTATTGTTTGTATTGTTTGTAAAATCAAAATAATGAAAACTGTTTAAATGTCCATTATGGCGGCATGTGACATAATGAGCACTGGGTGTTATATTCCACTGATGAATCACTGAACTCTGCCTCTGAAACTAATAATGTACTATATGTTAATTAATTGAATTTAAATAAAATTAGATTAAATTTTAAAAAAGAAAAAAAATCAAACTGAACAGGTGCCTGGCTGGCTCATTCGGTAGAGCATGTGACTCTTGGTCTCGGGGTTCTAAGTTTGAGTCCCATGTTGGGTGTAGAGATTTCTTTAAAATCTTTAAAAAAATGAAGTATAAATTATACAATTTTTCATTTATGTAAAAAAAATTTGGGTGGCATTTAATCCTGATTTAATTTTTATGAAATAAACCCTACAGAGATATCCCAAAGAAAAAAAATGTCCATTATGGGAGTCCTGTAATAGTGTGAAGATTTGAACAATATTAAGTAAGTCTGTATGCGCTGATTAGAAAGATACAACATTAAATTTAAAAACAAACCCCTCAAGTCTTAGAATTAACACATTTAGAAAGAAAAAGGATATGCTTATATGTGTATAGAAAATTTCTGGAAAGATACTGTTTTAGTAAAGCTTAGTGGTTCAAAACAACCAAGAGTCTATGCTCTTGACTTTGTGCATGAAAAATTTGGGCAAGAGAAAGCTGGGAAGGCTTTCAGCTTCTTCAGATAACTGAGCTCTCTGCTGAGGTAGAGTGAATGACAAGAGTTGGCTGGATGGCTTGAAGGAGCCATCTATCTGGCTGTTGGTTGAATTTCTTGATTTATTTCCACACTACATCCATATTTAATATGGCTTCTTCACTCACATGTCTGGTGCCTTGGCTGGGGTAATTGGAAGACCAAGGGCTAGCCAGAGTGGTCTCTTTCTGTCCCTGGCCACCTCTCCCCAAGTGGCATCTCCCTGTAGGAAGCATGGGCTTCCTCACAGCCTGGCAATCTCAGATTAGGAAGACCTCTAATAAGGCAGCTGGCTTCTCCCATGGTGAGCATTCTGAAAGGCCCAGGTGGAAGCTGCAAGGCTTCTTATAACCTGGTCTTTGAAGTTCCAGAACATAACTTCTGTCACATTCTGTTCCTTATGCAGGTCACTAAAACCAGCCCAAATTCTAAAAATGGGATGCCACCTCTCGATGTTGGAAGAGCACAGAATTGTCACCTTTCTTTAATTGATCATAAATCTATTTCTTTTTAAATATTTTATTTATTTATTTGAGAGAGAAAGAGAACAATCGGGGGGAAGGGCAGAGGGAGAGGGAGAAGCAGGCTTCCTGAGGAGCAGGTTGCCTAATGCTGGGCTCAATGTGGGGCTCAATCCCAGGACCCAAGGATCATGACCTGTGCTGAAGGCAGATGCTTAACAGACTGAGGCCACCCAGGTGCCCCAATCTTAAATCTATTTTTAAGGTAGGTTAAAGATAGTCTTTATCTTAGTTTATGTATCTAGACTCAGTTTATAAGATGTTTGTTAATAGTAATTGCCTCTGGAGAGGGACTCAGAGGGTATGGGATATTAGGGAGACTTTTATTTTTTTTTTTCAGAATGGTTTAATTTGAAAAAAAATTTTATCTCTATGACATTTTTAATCAGAAATCAGTCCCCAAACATAGTTGTTCACAACAAGTTCAGGAGGCATGGAACTGTGCTGTTTTCAACTTTTTAAATCGTCCCTCAGTGTGCCCATGAAGCATTTGCTCTCTTGCACAAATAAAAGGGTTAGCTCCTGAGAACAGGGGAAGTAGAGGGCCAGGGTTTTAGTCTAAGTTAACAACCTTAAGTTCTAGAAGGGAAAAAAAAAATTAAACCCAGTTAGGTCTGTTTAGGGTTTTCACTTAAAGTGGAAATCATTCTGTACAGGAAAGGTTCATGTTTCCCCTAAACTTCTTGAATTCCCACTCCATCCAGTTTAGCCGTTTGATGGGGCTGGACCTGGAGTCTGTCAAGCCAAAGGTGAAAAGGTCCCGGGCTGCTCTTGAACTCCTGAGGCCCCTTAGGAAGTGGAACTTGCATCCAGCTTGCAAGACAGAGGTTAGGTGCAAATGGGTGTGAGCTCAGTTCAGAATTGTGAAGACGAAGGTAATGGTCAGTGAGAGAAAGATTTCATCTACCACCTTGCACACACAGGCCATGACTTTCTCTTAATAATGCAGGAGAGCCCACCTCCCATGGGACTGGGAAGCCTGTTCCCTGTGACCCTCGAGTGCTCAGGCTGCTGAGTGACCAAAACATCTCCTCCTTCCCTGAGACCTGGAATAAGAGACTCTTCTGACTATACCTTCGGCATAAGGAAAGGAAGACTTTTGCTTTTTAAATTTGCTTGGTTTGCTGAGGCATGATTGTTGAAAACATTTCAAATTTAGGATTGTGGTTATAATGTGTTTTTGGCTTCTAACTTTAGGTTTCTTTATTTGATTTTTATTTTAGGAAACTTTTTTTTTTTAATTTGAAAGCTTTCAAAAGAGAAAAGAATTTTGAAAATATTGGCTGAAGTTCTTACAAATGACAACCAAATACCATGGAAAAATCTGAATATTTCATTTTTTTAACCCAAATAGGCACAGTTATTCATGAGACTAAAATTATGTAAATAAAATATTTTATCAGACAGAAATTTCCCTTTTTAATGAACCTATTTTACCTTTTAGCGCTTTTTGAAGGGATTATAATACTTTCTTTGGAGACACATGCCATCCAGTGTTGCGCAGAGATGATCTAAGTCTTCGAATCAATTATTCTACATATAACAAATAGTTTGAACACTGAATATTTGTTGGGCCATGTTGTTTGGTACAAATATTCTTGCTAGTAATAGACTATTGATAGTCTTGATGGTGATATAGATGATTGGTGGTATTGTAGAATTGGCAATATTGTTGGCAGTGTGCTCTTCTTTTGACAAAACCATAGAAACTCTGGTGAGGTTTTATGTGAGTTAAGCCGAAAAAAAAATTGAAAATAAAGTTTCAGAGTCAAGCAACTTCTGCTTGAGAAATAGTTCACTGAAACAGTTTCAGTGGTTTAAGTGGTGGTGGGGCCTGCATGTGGATAGGATGATTCCATGTTCCTTTCTTTGGCTTGAACCGGAAAGTTAGGTAGGTATGGAGGTTGCTGCTTTTCTTTTCTCATTAGCTCACAATAATTAAAATCATCCTGCCTCGGTGCCTCTTACTAGTTACCACTACCATGCATGCTAACATGGCAGAGCTATCAGATCCTTAGAACCATATCTTGTATTTTTCTAGATTTTCATGAAAATGAAAGCAGAATTAAAATGTGCTGCATTGGGCTTGGGAACAAGAAAACTAGTGTTAGAAAGACTGATCAGAATTCAAACATGGATCAAATATGTGTGTGTGTATGGAGACACACATACATGTTAAAAAATATACATATATGTGTTTAAGATAGATCTATATCTATAGGTATTTAAAACTTATAAATGTTCCAGAGTTCCACAGACCCAAACACCCTCCAGTTCGAGAAACATGGCTAGAGAATTAGTGCCTGGAGGATCCCACTGTTGCTTCCTTAGAATTCTGTTGTCCATCCCTTTCTGCCTTCCAGATGCTGCTGGTCCTTCTTCTCTTTAATCCCCACTGGTTATTATAGCTGATCAGCCTGTTTTTTGTTTTGTCTTTTTTTTTTTTTTTTAAAGATTTTATTTATTTGACAGAGAGGTCACAAGTAGGCAGAGAGGCAGGCAGAGTGAGAGGGGGAAGCAGGCTCCCTGCTGAGCAGAGAGCCTGATGCAGGACTCGATCCCAGGACCCTGAGACCATGACCTGAGCTGAAGACAGAGGCGTAACCCATTGAGCCACCCAGGCACCCCTGATCAGCCTGTTTTTGACACCTATGGACTCCGACAGATACGGCTGCCAGGGCAAGGCTTCAGCGTTGCCATTATTGGCCTTATGGTCTTTTGGGCTTCCGACACCTCTGTCCTCAAGCTGTCTCTTCATCTCTACTGTTCCCTTGGCAGCCTAATTTTTGTCTCTCCATAGGTCAGTCTCCAAAGTAGGGGAAACCAGAACTCTGAGTTGGCCTTTGTTCCCCACTGCAGTAGGTTGATTGGCAACCCCTCAAATTCATGTCCATGCAGAGCCTCAGAATGTGACCTTATTTGGCACTGTCATTACAGTGAGACCATACTGAATAAGGGAAGGTCCTAAATCCACTGACAGGTGTCTGTAAGAAGAGGGAAAGGCCATGTGAAGAAGGCGGTAGAGACTGGAGGGATGCAGTTACAAGCCAAGCAGCCCCAGCTGCTGAGAACCACCTGAAGCTAGGAGGAGGCAAAGCTAGATCTCCCCCATCCCTAGATCCTTCAGAGGAAGCATGGCCCTGGCAACACCTGGATTTCTGGGCTTCCAGCTGCCAAGACTGTAACAGGAATAAATTTCTGTTGTTGTAAACCTCCTAGTTCTTATGGTAATTTCGGCAGCCTTGGGAAATGAATACACCCCCTACCGACACATACTGATCTTACCCTTTGTCTTCCTTTTCTAGCTGCTTTTCTCTTCAGTCTTCCTTCTAAATGTCTCTTCCTTTGTTCTTCCTTTTTGTGTCTCCAGTCCTGGCACCTCTTTCTTTTTCTTTTCTTTTCTTTCTTTCTATTTTTTTTTTTAAGACTTTATTGATTTGACAGAGACACAGTGAGAGAGGGAACACAAGCAGGGGGAGCGGGAGAGGGAGAAGCAGGCTTCCTGCTGAGCAAGGAGCCCGATGTGGGGCTCCATCCCAGGACCCTGGGATCCTGACCTGAGCCAAAGGCAACCGCTTGATGACTGATCCACCCAGGTGCCCCTACTTGGACCTCTTTCTAGTTTACTCCACTATTTCAGAAGGGATGGGTAAATTTTAGCTGTAGAGTGCAAGCAAGCCATCATTTCACACAAAACCCTCTTCCTAGTTCCTATGAACAGCCCTGTAGGCAATACAGCCACCATAAATAGTGTTAAGATCTGTTTTTCCATTCGACACTCAGATGAGATAATGGGGAAAAGAAGCAACTTGTAGAAACATTCCCTTTATCTTGGGAAATGCAGTCTTGTTTATTAAAGGCTCAAGTTTTGTGAGCAAGTTTATCACATTAATTTTTGTTACAGGAAGATTATTTTCGCTGACGTTTTTCTTCCAAGTAAAATTCATGGAGTGCTAACAGTGTCTTAGGCTGGACGCTGGGCCAAAATAATTTGCTTACCCTTAGATGAAGAATGGCTCATTAATTGGGCATTGGACAAAATGTTCTTTCCCTCTATTTGTCCTTAATTACATTAATTAGCTGCAGTTTCTGTGGCATTGTATATTTTGTGCACAACACATTCCAGTGCAGTTCAAGTAAGGTGATTTAAAAATTGGATTTCCGTATCAAAACCCGAAACCCAAAACCAAACCAAAACCCACATTTCTCCCATGCCAATGAAAAGGAAAGTAAGCCTTAAAAATTACATTTGAGAACATGAGAGATCTTGGCTGAAATAAACAATATGTCTTGTTATAGAAAGATAGTCCTGTTAAATTCCATGAGAAACTTGGGCTTGTCATCATTCTGGGCAGAAGCTGGGAAAGCCCGTATCAGCTTGGTGTTAATACTGTCATACTTAAAATCAGAGCTATACCAAATTCTGACTGGGCAGAATTATAGGGTTTTTTTGTACCTTCCAAAAAAATAGGTTTTGTTTGGTTTTGTTTTTTACCAGAACACTAAAAGTATTGAGTACCTTATAAATATTTTTCTGAATCGATATCCTTTCTTAAATTATTCTGAAGTTTTCTGTTGTAGGAATACTTTTTTAAAGATTGTATTTATTTATTCGACACAGAGAGAGAGAGCATGAGCCCGGGGGAACAGTAGAAGGAGAGGGACTCAGTAGAGCTGAGCAGGAAGCCTGACGCAGGGCTTCATCCCAGGTCCCTGGGATCATAACCTGAGCTGAAGGCAGACGCTGAACCCACTGAGCACCCAGGAGCCCGCTCTGTCGTAGGAATCTTAACTCATTCAAAATAGTTCCTCCTGTCGGGGTGCCTGGGTGGCTCAGTCTACCGAGCCACAGACTCTTGATTTCGACTCAGGTCATGATCTCAGGTTTGTTGGACCGAGCCCCACGTCCGGCTCCATGTTCAGCAGGGAGTCTGTCTGGGGTTCTCTCCTTCTCCCTCTTCTGCCCACTCCCCTCTCCTTTTAAAATAAATAAATCTTTAAGAAAATAAGTACTCCTTTAATACATTATAATTTCAAGTACCAACAAAAATTCTGTATGTGATTTAAAATGTGGAAAACTTGAAAGGACTTCTAAATAGCTTGAAGGTGTGTAAGTTCTCAAAGAAGGTAAGGGAAAGTCGATCTTGTGCCTAGGGTTTTGCCAAACAGAGTTTTAGACTTTTGGTTATGTGATTAATGTCGTTTCTCATTTAGTATATGACCTAACGTCATACTTTTTCCTTCATCTACTGCCTTCAGGGTCTGCTACTCTTGGCTTTTCTGTATGATTATTTAATTAATGCTGTAGAAATAGGTGATCGTGGTAACCCTTCTCTCTCCACCTACAACTTCACTGAGTATTTGAAATACATCACAGTCCTGGTTAAATTTTTAACCTGACCTGTTTTCCTTTCCTATATTTTCCTCTTTCTTCTACCCTGACCTCTGCATCCTGTTCAAGACTGTGATGTTTTCAGTTTGATTTTCCAAGTCTGATCTGACCTGCCCATAAGCTGGGTCTTCATGACCCACCATCTGCTCGCAGTGGTTCGGGCGGGTCCTGCTTGTCTCTCAGGTCTATCGCAGGAGTCACCGAGAGGAAGTGTAGCATATTTGTGGGGTGAAGTTCAGCTGTGAGAGAGCACCCAAAGTATTACAGTGCCTTGAACAAGATGTAAACATACTTCTCTTCCTCGTCAAGCATCAATGATCCAGGCTGGTTTCTGGCTTCAGGATCCTTGGCTCCCTTTCTGGAGTCTTCATTGTATTGTCTTCAACAGAGTTTATGGTTTGGTCCAAGATGGCTTCTCCTCCCCTTTCGTGGCTACATTCCACTCAGCCAGAGTGGACACGGGGAGAAAGGACGGTATGCCCCTTGCACGGAGGACACTTGTTGGAAGCTGTACGTACCAATCTGCTTGCATCTTATTGGCCCAAACCTAGTCACATGGACACACCTAACTGAGGGAGAAGATATGGAAATAGGTTCTTTATTCCAGGTAGCTATTTGCCCAGCAAGGGACTTGGGGTTCTATTACTGAGGAAGAAGGAGAGAAAGAAGACAAGGAATAACCAGCAGTCTTGGTCACTGTTACAGAAAGAAAAGTCCAGAAGCCGTAGAGAAGGTCTCAAACTCTGTCACTGACCATGCGACCTTCTCTAAGACACCCACTCTGGATCTCAGTTTCTAATCTTCACTTATTTTATAAACAATAATTGATCTCTGCTTTGTCATAGCACCGTACTCAGTATGGAGTGGATAGGAAAGCACGTAATGTTGTCCTTTTCTTCAAGGACTAAGAATCTAGTAGATGGGAGAGATGTTCTTTCTCCTTCTTTCCTGTGTTCATCTCAGACTTTTTAACATCCTACCTGAGGACATACCACCGCCTTCACCTGTGCCTTAGAGACTTCCTTTGCATTCTCACAGGGCCTTTCTCTTCCACATCAGCACCTTGCCCCGTACCTGGCATGCAGTAAATGCTCAACGAACAGGAGCCATGTCAGGCTTCTGGACTGTTCACCCTTTCCCTTTCCGGATCCTACATTAATATATTAACATGCTTATGGTTCACTTGTAGAAATATTCACAAAGTTAATATCATTCTGGAAATGAATAGTTCAGTCAGGCTAGAAAATGGTGTGAAAGTATACCTTAAACCATTTTACTTTTTAAAATTTTTCATTTAAAAAATTTAACTTTGCTTTTCCCACATATGTCCTAATTACCTTAGAAATTTAGTTTTCAGGCAACTTAGCATAATGCATCAGAAGGACTTTGGCATCGTTTGGTTCTTTTTTAGTTTATTTTTCTAGATTTTATTTTAATTCAAGCTAGTTAACATAATTTATTTTTATTTATTTTTTATTTAAATTCAATTTAGTTAACATATAGTGTACTATTAGTTTCAGGGGTAGAATTTAGTGGTTCATCAGTTGCATATAACACCCAGTGTTGATTACATCAAATGCCTTCCTTAATGCCCATCACCCAATTACCCCAGCCCCCCACCCACCTTCCCTCCGGCAGCCCTCAGTTTGTGCCCTATAGTTAAGAGTCTCTTATGGATTGCCTCCCTCTCTTTTTATCTTATTTCATTTTTCCTTTCCTTCCCCTATATTCATCTGTTTTGTTTCTTAAATTCCACATATGAGCGACGTCATACGGTATTTGTCTTTCTCTGACTGACTTATTTCACTTAGTATAGTACCCTCTAGTTCCATCCACTGTCGTTGCAAATGGCAAGGTTTCATCTTTTTGATGGCTGAATAATATTCCATCGTATGTGTATATGTGTGTGTGTGTGTGTACACATATACACTCTACATCTTCTTTCTCCATCATCTGTCAATGGACATCTCAGTTCTTTCCATAGTTTGGCTATTGTGGACATTGCTGCTATAATCATTGGGGTGAAGGTGTCCCTTCAGATCACTATTTTTGTGTCCTTTGGATAAATCCCTAGTGGTGCAATTGCTGGATTGTAGGGTAGCTCTATTTTTAACTTTATGAAGGACCTCCATACTGTTTTCCAGAGTGGCTGCACCAGCTTGCATTCCCACCAACAGCATAGGGTTCCCTTTCCTCCGCATCCTCAGCAACACCTGTTGTTTCCTGAGTTGTTCATTTTAGCCATACTGACTGGTGTGAGGTGGTATCTCACTGTGGTTTTGATTTGTATTTCCATGATGCTGAGTGATACTGAGCATTGTTTCATGAGTCTATTAGCCACTTGTGCATTATTTGGTCCTAAGTATGTACATAGGCTCTGCTAATTTTCTCTCTGTGAACTTGGACAAATTTTCAATTTCTCCAAGCCTGTTTTTTTTTTAATCTTATAGGTAGAATAGTAATTATTCATGAATTTTGCAACTACATATAAGGAGATAGTGAAGGGTGGTGGTGCTACACTTGTCACATTATTATTGTTTTTGTCCCAGCAGTTCTTAAATGATTGCATTAGGTTGGCTTCTTTGATTTCAGCCTCAGATGCATTTTGATCTCAAGCACCCTTCACCTTTGTGTGAAGCACTGGGGGTAGAAAGGAGCATGCCATGGGAACTTACTCTATCTGCCTGTGACCCTTTAGTCCACAGCAGCCCATTTCTGGGCAGTTTCAGGGAGTTGTAGGGTGGTGAACATGGGTGTGTTTGCCTGGCCCTAGCCATCCTGAGAACCCCTTGAATGTGGGTTTCCTTTCCAGGACTCGGGGCACAGAAGATGAATCAGAGAATTTCCATGCCAGTCCTAGACCCACATTAACTCACTTTTGCACAGAACTTTATCATGTAAGGACCTGTCCCCTTGCAGCAGGGAGATTGGTTATCTTTACTACACAGATGACAAAACTTGAGTTTTGTAGAGGCAGAGCTAGCCAGAGGTCACAAAATAACTAAAGGGCAGTGCTGGGAATTGGATCCAGGTGTCCTCATTCCCAGTTCCGTTTTTATTAGGTGCGTCTTGATCTTCTCCTGGCAGACCAGAATGGGAACTACAACCCAGGCAAGGTCTTACCAGCCTCAGGGGACACCAGAAGTCCTGTCAGGACACCACATTCTTGGACTGGGAGGGCAAGAAAAGCCTGACCTAGAAATATACTCTTCACTAGGAATTTACTTCACTGTATGTATCGCAGGATACCTTATGGATACTTTCCTCTTAGTCTTTTTACATTTTTCATCCTGGTCTTTTGCTCAGCATCAAGTGTTAGGATCTTTGTAGAAATAAGCTCTGGTTAGAGTGAGTTTTCTGACATCTCCCCTCTCAGTACGATGCTTTCCCTTATACATCCAATGTTAGAGCCAAAATCCAGGACCAGCTGAATGTGTGTAAAGAAAACCTTCTATAGAGCATGTTGTCTGAATCATTAATGGCTATAATTGTGACAGAGCAGGAAAATAGATCTTGGCCAAAAGCAAGGCTTAATGTTCAGAAATTTCAAGTTCTAGATTTGTTTATGATCTTTTTTTGTGGAGCTTCCTTGAACCAATTATGTCATTTTCTCCATATGATGTTTTTAAAAATTTTTAAATATTAAAAAAATGATTACTGAGATAGCTGTATATTTTTCCAAATTTCAAGTATGTTTTCATCCATTTTCCTTAAGAAATGCTTTTTTTTTTCCCCCTGTGAAGACAACCATGCACAGCATGGAGTTATTTCATTGGCTCAGCAGTGACGTCATACTCAAAGTACACAGCCTTGATGCCAAGTTTCCTGGTGAAGTAATTGTCGGTTGGTATTTAAGAACCCACATCAATTGAAACTATTTCTCATGATGTCACCCTGCTTCAGGGCAGGGGTCCAGAAGATAGGATTCGCTTTGACCTTCAGGGCCCAGAAATATGCAATTAGCTACCTTTGGCAAAATGCCCTTGAGATAAGTACATGAGATTAAGAGGTCTGTTTGAACAATTCCATGAATGTACTTTTTAATTTTTTATTTCTGATGATTTTTCTAATTCTATCCAGTACCCTTTCCGAGGCTGAAGTTCTTTTTCCCTTTTTATTGTGAAAAATTTCAAACATACAAAAGTCAAACATACAAGAGAGTACTATGAAAAGCCCTATACTGCTGCACTGATTCCGCAAACCAACATTTTGCTGTGTTTGTTTTGTCACATATTCATCCCTTTACATGGATGGAGTTTTTAAGCACCAGTAGATACAAAAGAAGGCTAACTGTAGACTATAGACATTTGGACATTTTAGGGGAAAATTAGAGCATGGGTATGAGTCGTTCAAGAAGATAGTTTATTACAGAAAGAGTGACTTAAAGATAATAATTTTTCAAGTAATGTGGCAGTGGTTTTGTTGACCTCAGCTACTCTGATGCCTGGATGTAGTTGACTACAAAGGGACGTTCAGTTCAGGAAGTGAAGTTCTAGAGGCTTCCTGCTTTTTAGTAAGTCACTTCATTATGTAACATCAGGTAGTCCAGATTGAGATCCACACCAAAGGACACTAAAACTCTTATGGCCTTTTATCCCTCTGGCCTAACAGATATCTTTGGTAGAAGATCCCTTCAATTTTATTGTTGAAAGATTCACAGGAGTGACAGAATTCTATACCCTGTCTCCTCATTTTCTTACTTAAGAGCCAAATTGAAAAAAATAAATCCTCAGTGATAGCCTGAATAGTCATGCTGGCTCCCACTTTTCAATTCCCCTTAGTGACAGTTAGCTGTGCCTTTGACATCAAATACATTTATGTCCCACAAATCATTATTTTTTTAGCTTAGTCAAACAGACGCATAAAAATCAGTCAGACGTTTACAAAGCATGAAAAAAAATTGAGAAGTGAGAAAAGCATGTCCCGTCAACCACCCTGGTCCTTGAGAATTGATTAAAAAGTCTATAAGGTTAATTATTAGTGACACATTATGCATGGAAAAATAGCTCTTTCTGGGTGGTAAAAGTACTTTGTTGGTCTCTTGATGTAACACTATATGCTCAGGGTGGCTTTAGGTAATAATGGCTGCTGTCTTGTTCAGAAAATGTCATCACTGTGGGGTGCCTGGGTGGGTCAGTGGGTTGAGTGTCTGATTCTTGATTTCAGCTCAGGTCATGTGATCTCAGGGTCGTGGGATGGAACCCCATGTCTGGCTCCGTGCTCCCCTGGGAATCTGCTTGGGATTCTTTCTCCCTCTCCCTCTGCCTCTCCCTCTGCCCCTCCCCATGTTCACACATGCATGCTCTTTCTCTCTCTCAAAAATAAATAAAATCTTAAAAAAAAAAAAAAAAGAAAATATCATCACTATGTTTTACCCTAGATTTTTTTTGCCTTTAAAACTAACTCTTTATTTCCTGGAACCATACTTTCTTCAAACTCTAAAAAGAATATTCCAATTGCATAAGTCCATTTATATAACATTCTTGAAAAGATCATAGATGTGGTGAATGGATAAATGGTTGCAGGAAGCTAGGAAGAGGGAAAGAGGCAGGAGGTGGGTATGGTTATAAAAAGGGTAACATAAGTGATCCTGTGTGGTGATGAAACTCTATGTCTTCATACACGTGTTTACAGTGGTAGATACATGAACATAAACACAGGACAAAATTGCTCAGAACTAAACTCATCCATACATACAAGTAAGTAGAAGTACATCTGTGGAGATCTGAGTAAAATAGGTGGATTGTATCAATATTAATTTCCTGCTTATTACAATATGGTACTATTGGCACATTGATATGTTCCCATTAAGATAAACTGAGTGAAGGGTGTATGGGATGTCTGTATTATTTCATACAACTGCACGTGAATCTATAATGATCTAAAAAGAAGTTTAAGAAATTTTATTCAATGACTTTCTTTTGGGAGAAACAGTTCTGTTTAAAAAGAGAATTCACACATTCATTTCATCTAGCTTTTTTCCATCTAGCATTTTTACAATTACAGTGGCATATAACAGACAACTTGGAAATGAATTGAAATCACCATAATGTAAACTTAATTTTTTAAAATCTCATGGTAATTTTTACTTTATATCGATTTTCTGATGGATATTTCAGTAGGGTGGTCTCAATTTCTTTCTTAGGAACATTTCACAGAAGAAAATAATTTTATACCAGAATAGAAGTGAGCAATGTATTGGAAAAAAGAAATATGATACAACTGAAATCTAGCATATTTGTACTTTGTATCTCTAGAGAATATGCTTACATTAAAGAGCAATCAATTATTATAGACCATAAAGGCATGCATATTGATTTCTCATTGATTAAATGCTGAATATTTGGAATTGTGGAATAAAAAATATTCCATCAATGTTAATTAGTAACTGATGTGCTGAATTATAGACTGATTTTTTTAATTAAAATAATCACACCACATTATTTATAATTTATCTAACCATTGAAGTCAAGGAAAACCAACTGAATCCTGGTAAAGATTGCTATGGTATCCTTAAAGAAAATTCCATTAGGTATAATTAATTGGAGTGTTAATTGGGTTTTTGACAATTTCTACAACTAAAAGGAATTTGTTTTCAGAATTTCAGTTCAGTGGGGCTTGAAAAATTGGTTCTGTAAGAGTTGGAGGCCCTAAGGGTATGCAAGTACCCATTCACGTGGTTGACTGCTTCTCCAGGCAATGGGAATGCTAGATGGCTTTGCTCTGCTCAGAACTCTCAGATGTCCAAGTCCTCTGGAGGAGCCAGTTCTACACCCCAGAAGTAAAGCCAGCATCATTTTTTCTTCTTCCTTTCTTTGCTTATGACTGCACATCTACTAGCCAGCGACTGCTGCCTCTCCAATCCTTGTGTCTTTTGTTCTTTTCCTGCCAAATCCTGAACAAGTAAAAAGAAGCAAGTTAATTTCCTATGACTGAGAGTCAATTTAGTGGAACAAAAGCTGTATGTTACATTGTTGCAATTCTAATTTAAAGTATGCACATTTTAGGAATGGGGAGGTCCATCAAGGGTTTGTAGGATAGATCCAGACAAAGATGGGCCCGGGAGACCTGAATATAGGAGATGAACACCTCTAGGCACAGTTCCCACTTTAGGAAACAAGTCTATAGGGAAGGCAGAAAAGGAATGAATAATTACAATCACTGCCATGTCGGAGTGCTATGATGGAAGAGGTACGTGAATTTACTGATTTGCTAGTTTTTTGTTTTAACATTTTACTTATAAAATGCAGATACAAAAAAATCAGAGAAATAAAATATATAGCTTAATGAATTATAAGGTGAAAACCATCCAAGTCAAGAAATAGAACTGTGTTTCCATGTGCCACATGAGTCACAAACCCTTCCTTTTGGTAATAAATAACCGCAATTCTGCCTTTTATAGTAACTTTTTTCCTTGTATTTTACCACCAAAATATGATTGTGCAAAATGTGCATCCGTAGATAACATGGTTTAGTCTTGTCCTTTGTAAAACACGATATGACTTTTAGTATCTTCTTTAATCTGTGAATCCACCCATCTCCCACCCTATCTCTTTCTTTTGCTTTCATTTTTCCATTATTGAATGAGGGCTGTTTGACTCGTAGAGTTACCTAGTCTAAGTTTTGTTGGTGGCCCACTCATGGTTTAACATGGTCCTCTGTCCTTGATGTTTTTTAAACTGTTGATTAGACCCAGAGCCTGGATAAGGCTCTGGTTCTATCTTTTTGGCAAGACTTTATCACTTGTAGCACACAATGTCTTGTGTTTTCTTGTGATTTTAGCAAATGTTGATACTCAATGATTCTATCTCTTTATCCATTGAAGGTTGAAATGGTGTTCTAATTCTAGCATTTCTTTTTCATTTATTAGTTGGATTACATTGTAAAGAACTATTTCCCCTTGTCCTCTTTGATCATGTAGTGGTACAGTTCATGTAAGAAAAAAAATAAGTGCTTAGTATGTCCTTTTTTTTAGCAGTTACCAAGATAATGAATTAGGTTTCAATCATCCTTTGAAAGTGACCACTATTTTAAAATACCATTATGAACTCATGGATTTAAAGGTAGGTGGGTTTCAGTCCATAGAAGTTTTTATTATTGAAATTCAAAATGACTTAATTCAGATATTTTTCCAAAGCCATGATTACTGTTTGTGAGATTGATATTTAATGATATATGATATGATATATTTAATGATAATGACAGTATGAGCCCTAAAGGAAGCTTATGGCTATGAGGTTAATCACTGTCTTTAGGACTTTCAGTAGACATAAACAGGAAATTCACAAAAACGCATATATGAATTCATTCCTAGAATTGGAATTTCTGGGAATTCCTAGTATATTCCACTTTACAACTCTTGGTTTGTGTATGTGTGTGGGGTGTGTGTGTACACACCATATTCTTTCCAGATAACTTATACTAACCTATATTTCTACTGTCACATTATTTATAGTTTTATGGTTAACTCGTTTCATTATTTTTGCCAGTCTAATTTTCCATGATTTGCTGTTCTTAATTTAGATTCATCTCTAAGTTGCTTGGTATATTTGTAATTATTTAAAGATGGGAAATAATAGTAATAATAACAGTAACAGCTAACATTTCTTGATCAACTATTAGGAATCAGACAGTCTACATAGCATTTTACACTGAGTCCTCAAAGCAACCCAATTAGGTAGGCACATAATGACTTTCTAAATGTTGAAAATGAGATGTAGGGAGGTTAAGTACTTCTAATAAATCTATCATTGAATTTTTAGTTTTTTTTTTTTTTT
>LNAC01000168.1:2857452-2891009 GCA_002007465.1 Ailurus styani | reverse complement strand
ATCCCAGGACCCTGGGATCATGACCTGAGCCGAAGGCAGCGGCTTTAACCCACTGAGCCACCCAGGCGCCCAAATTTTTAGTTTTTGATTTTTAGGTTTCTTATCATCACACTTCACCTGGTTTAGTTTACCTTTTTTTTTTTTTTTAAATCTCTGCACCCCCCCCCCTTTACAGAGGTCTTTTTGTATCCTACTGGGGATGTCAACTGTTTTTCTGAAATATTCTTTTGGTTCCTATAGTAGATAATTTTTTTTAAAGATTTTATTTATTTGCGAGAGAGAGAGAGAGAGGAGAGAGAGAGAGAGCATGAGAGGGGAGAGGTCAGAGGGTGAAGCAGACTCCCCACTGAGCAGGGAGCCCAATGTAGGACTCGATCCCAGGACTCCAGTATCATGACTTGAGCTGAAGGCAGTTGCTTAACCAACTGAGCCATTCAGATGCCCCATAGTAAATGATTTTTAAATGTATACACTTTTCTACATTTTCTCCAGATATTGTCTAACATTTCTTATTTTGCCTAAGGTTTTTTTTTTCCTTATATTTATTTACACTGGGACAATAACAGAATCTATCTAGACTTGCTATTTGCCAACAGGCTGGATGTGTAGCTTGCTCTTGACCTTGCTCACTGACCACTTGTGACCACTGTGACCAGTTGTGACCACAACTGGAGGGTAAGTTGCTATGCACTGCTCTCACTGCAATAGTTGTTGAATATTTGTCTAATGTAGCTTCAGTTGTCTGGGGCGGAATCTTCTCTCTCTCTCTTTCCATTTCACTGAAACTGAACTGATTAACTCCATCGAAGACTCCACATCTTAGTGTGTACTGGCCTCATCCTATCTGTGGCCTCCAGCACCGCATGGCACTGTACATATTGATTCCACACCTCTTAGAACATGTGTGTCTCTAGTGCTTCCTTACTCGTGTGTGCGTGTGGTCTATGTATGTATTTTCTTCCCGAGTATTGCCAAGTTCTCTATACATGTTGGAAGAGAAGAAGTGAGAGGATGGTATGAGAGCAGCATGCTGGACATTACAGATTGCTTATTCATGCCGTAGAGGTATGGCTGCTCAACTTGCTGGTTAGCTCAAATGCTCGTCTACCACCAAATGCTATGCGGTACCCCTTCAGACAGGTGAGTGTGCTTTGTTTCAGCTGGTAAAGCAGGCACCGCCTACTGAAACTTGATTCTTTGTTTGCCTCCATTGATAGTGTAGTCCATAGAATTTTCCCCATTTTCTTGCAGTGTGTTATTTACTGGAGCTGGTTCGACTTCATCTATGTCTGGATCTTCATCCAGATTGCAGTGTATTAAGAAAGGCTGTGTTGTACGCTAGCTAGCACTATGCCATTTTCAAACCAACATCCATAAATGAATTTTGATTAGCGGTTATTTTTGGAAGACTGCTAACATGTTGACAGTCCTTCATTGAGGTTTCAAACATAATTTCTTTAAATGCAGAATGATGTGTAACTAACCCAGTGACATTTTATACAGGATTTTTTCTACTCTATGTACTCTTAGGACTGTTTTTTAATTGCACTGACCCTTCAGATATTTTTGATGTAATTCACCAGTTGTTTCTTTTGAAGCCTCTTTCTGAATTCTGCTTAAGGAATTCTGTGTGATAAAAGCCTATTTCTCCTCCAGTACTTTCATGATTAAATTATACCACTCACTGCCTAGAGTTTTTTTCTTTCCATGTATACAGTGAGTCTAATTTTGATAATTTGCATAGATATTAACTCTGTATAAACATCAAAGAAGAAATAGAACAGAAATGGAGTGTTTAATTATATTTCCCAGTAAAATAAAATTTCTCCTTTATACTGGGAGAAGTAAATTTTATAGGAAATAAGAAGGACGTGTAAAATTAGAGAAGATATTTTGGGGAAAATCTTTATCTTTCCTCAGCAAGGAAGAAAATGTTTTCTGGAATAGTAAATGAGAGTGAGTTATGAGCAAGAGAGATCTGAGATAGAGGAGGCCAACTTTGCCTTCATGAGGTATCTGGTTTCAGACACATTGTTTAGCCATATTCTAATAAACAACAAGGAATCATAGTGAGTAAATCAACACCCTTTGGAAGGATTTAAGGTCTCATGAAGTAACAGTCTTTCCTTTCTACGTCTTACCTTTTTGCCCAGAGCTAAGGAAATACACATGAAATTCTGTCATACTAAATGCTATTTGTTGTCTAAAAAAGAGATCACAAGAAATATTTGAGGTAGAAATGAGGTAGAAAACCTAGTTGTAGATTAAAAACATATGTCTTATCTACACATGAAGTTATTCATAGAGTTTTTAATAAGCTGGATGTAGATAATTTTTGAAGTCTAATATTCGTAACTTAATAGTAGTGAAGTAGAAAATTATTTTCTCAAGGAAGAAGTTATTTTAGCTGTATGCAAACTTTTGTTAAGAGTATTACGTGCTATGTTAAAAAGTCTGTAATACAATTCTTGGTAAAAGTAAAATCATGAAACTAATTCATATAGCACAACACTAACTTGAAAAGATATGATGCTGTGTATCAGTATATAATATATATGCTTCACTTCTTCATGGACAATTTACATAATTTCAGATAGAATTCAGTCAGAACCCCAGTTTTGTTTTTTGAAATAAGGCACAATCAAATAAACGTGTGAGTGTGTGTGTGTGTGTGTGTGTGTGTGGTTTTGAAAAGATAAAATGATAGAATAGTATCATGCTGCATTACACTATTAAAAAGTACTTGGAATAGACATACATTTACTTAAAATAGAAAATTGTTGGTTTTCTATTTCCACAGATGTCCTCTTTAATGCCCTCTGTTTAGAAATGTTATCTAAATTCAAGGACTTACTTAGAGTGTCCACAGAATGCATAATAAAAACACGTAGCTCCCTTGCTTGTATAATGAAATGGAGATTCAGGGGAGTGTGTGAAAACAAAGGACACCTAACCGGGATTTTCATGTAGACTATGTGCAAGAATGTGTGTCTATATGTATATGTAGCTTCTTAATAAACACATTGAGTGACTTGGCATTGTCCTATGTGACATTGAACTAATACAGTGAATGTTAAGTCCTCTTGGAAATTTATTTTCTTGTCCACAAGGAGGGCAATGTTAAAGGAAGACATTTTTGCCACATTTCTCTCATATGTTCTGGAAGTGGTTTACATGTAAGGTCAATGATATAACAATAGATTTCTCACAATCAGGCCAGGCTGTGTTTTAGTTGCTGATTTACATCAATAGGTTCTAAGACTCACTGAGGTTTAACCTCATTTTAGTATCAAATGTCCCTGTGTCTGGTACCACGGGCCCATTCTTTTAAAGTATAAATTTAAGTCCTTCCTTTTTACCTACCTACCTGCCTACCTAGTGAAAAAATTGGGATGATCATGGTCAGCGGAGTAACCTAACCTTGCGCTTCTGGGCTGACCTCATTCCTCAGCCTTCATTTCTTGGCTAATCTTCAAGTAGTGTATTCACATGCCTGCTGGACATTTCCACTTGGGTTTCAGGACTGATTTTTCTTATTGTGAACTCATTGTCTTTGCCTAGCTCCCTTTTCAGACCGTCAGTATTTCCTACTTCAATTTATATTCTACCATCTATCCAGTTACCTCAGCAAACATCGTGGGCCATCTTAGATTCTTCCTGTGTGAACCCATTATATCTTACCAACAAAACCTCAAAACCGTCTCTTCCACTCTACCCTCGCTGCCTTGTTAGCTGTTTTTCTCAACAGGACAATATCCTCCTCACCTGACCAAATTATTCACACCTATGCCATTTCCTGTCTACAACTCTTCAGTGACTGACCACTGTTCTCAGGGTAGCCACAGAGCACAGACCTTGTGGTGACCTTTCCTGAGCCTCTGGACACCTTGTTCCCTTTCCCTCATGCTTTAACCTTATGTGTTCTGAGTCGTGTGGATGTTGAAGCTACCATACTGGACCCCCTTCTGTGCCAGGTCTGTTTCCAATGAACAGAACGACAGTCTCCTTCTCTACCTGACCTGCTCCTTCTCACCCTTCAAGTCTCAGCTTCTGGGTCCTCTTCTACAGGCTGTTGCCTCTCTGATTCTACTCCCTTTCACCACTCAGATGGGATGGGGTGCTTCTGTACTCCACGGACACCATGTGCTTACTCCTGTCTTTGCGATCACCTGGTTATACCTCTAGCATTGCATTTGTCAAAAATTATCAGCTGCGTGTCTTCCCCATGAAACTCCATGCTTTCTGAGGGTTGAAATTAAGTCTAGTGTGTTTTATACAGTTCCTGGAGCATAGAAAATGATGATTTGAATAATATATACAATTATAAGTATGCCAAACTTTGATTAATAGATGTTTCCTGAACCATTTATATATATTTGCTATTTATTTTTATTTATGTTTTTTATTATTTTTTTGAGAGAGAGCTAATGCTTGATCTCACAACCCTGACATCATGACCTGAGCCAAAATCAAGAGTTGGAGGCTTAACCAACTGAGCCACCCAGGTGCCCCTATTTGCTGTTTAATAAGTTTGGTTATTGGTATATGTATATCTTTTTGTACAGATTCACATATACATATAAATAACTAATTCTGTTTGTATACCAAGACTTTGATTTTTGAAATATGGCTTTAATGGTGTTTGTTTTGTGAAGGGCAATCAGGTATAAGAAAATGAAATGTACCATCAGAACACTATTTTCTTCAATTGAGTTTTGGGGGGATGGGGTAAAGATACAAAAAAATGTAGTCAAACAAACTGCCAAGTATCATTTGAACATTAAAACAATCTTCTTTTCTGGAGCCAGCTTGTGGCTTTGAAGAATAATTCCTTGTCTTCTCATCTGACAAGAGCAAATTCCTTAGGATCTCCAAACTAGTGAACAGTTATGTGGCTTAAATTTGTCTTGGCTTGCTAACCTCCAAGTGCCTGATAACTATCAATGCTCATTTAACTCTGATTTTAAATGGGCTTTTAAATCTAAGACACACACGGTCCTAACTAATTAGAGGCCTTAGGAGTCTTAGAATTGGTCTATCATTAAATTAACCAATGAGTATGAAATTAAAAAAAGAAAAATCCTTAATCCATAAAATAGCTATGCTGTAAGTGGAAAGGTAAACATGTTCAGTAGATGACTTTATTTATTAGAGTAATTTTTTCCATGTCAACAGCTGTTTTTAAAGTGTGGCTGAATTTAAGTAGCTCTACAAATTTCAATGGGGGCTTTTATTCAATTTTATTTTCTAAAATTTACTTATGTTTTAGTAATTTTTCTGTCAGCACACTTGAACACGCCTGACCAAACGATTTTAACTGCTTAAATGTGACCATCGATCAGGAGAAAGTCATCCTTTTGGTTGTTTACTTTCTGGGGAAAGAAAACTAATTGAAAGCACACCATTGGTGCACTTTCCTTCTGTGGTTTTAATCAGCATTAGGTTAGACCTTTTCCATAAACCTTCAGTATCTCTATTCTAGATTTTCCATCTTTCCACTTCTCTATGCCACATTCTGGAGAGTATTTTTTTCCTTTTTTATCTTCTGATACATTAATTCTTCTGTTTACCAAACATGGCCACTGGATTTGAATTTTGGTAGTTAAATCTTTCGTTTCTACTACTTTGACTTGACTTTTTTTTTTTCTTCAAATCTTCTATGTCACTTTTTTATGCTTCCCCGTTCCCCGGAGATATTTTCAAGCTTGTCATTTACTTCATTAAACACGGCACTCACAGTTACTTTGGTAGTTTTAATATCTAAAGTCTCTACAGGGCTCTTTCTGTTTGTTGTTAGTGCTCGTTCTTGCTCACGTTAACTTGTTTCCTGTGCTCCTCATTAATTTTCCCTGCTTGCTTGCCGTCAACCTTGGAAATTGTGTGAGCCAACTTTCTGGTCTAGGATGAATGTGCCCTTCTTCAGAGGTGCTTTGCATTTTCTCCTGCCAGCCACCCGAGGGCGCTATCTTGACAAAGCCCCTATCTATTTATGCTTGAGTTTTTTGGTCCATTTAAGGGGCTAACCCTCCAGGTGCAGATCTACTCTGTGACCTTACGTGCCTAGACACAGGCTCTTTTTGTCCTTTTTCTTTTGTTCTTTTTGGCACCGGGGCATCTCTCTCTCTCTCTGTCCCTGGAGGCAGTTGGGAGTGAAGCTGGGCTTGGTTCTGGGTCACTTTTACCAGAGGATGTAGCGCCTGGGGCACATACTTAACGCATAAACCTTCCACAGTGAGTGGGCCCTGGCTTCTACAGGTCAAGAAACAAAGGCTGAAGGGTGAAGTATCAGTATACGTCCTGGGGACAGAAGTGGCCAGAGGCTCCTAAGGAAGAGAAAAGACACACTACTTGCTTACATATTTCCTATTCTTACAATTTATACTCTCAGTACTAGTCAGCTTGTGGTGAATACATATTCACTGTTGACATGGCGTGACCTGGCATTAGTTTTGTCATAAAGCCATGAAAATTGTATAGCAGTCAAATAATTTAAATATCTACGAAGAGTTGTGGCCCTAGCAGACATGAAGACTATGAACAGAAGTAAGAATCAAATCAGGCCATGTATAGAATTGCAGACTCAAGCCAAATGGCAGAGTCAGTGAATGGGTAGCTTGCCGATTAAACCATTCTATTTGTAGGGAATAAAATATTCAAAGGGACTCATCAGCATAAATTTCAGGGGCATTCAACCTGATGGCCAGCCCCTAAAACTCCATCAGAATAAGCAGTGTCAAGGGATTGCCATTTGCCATTGACTTATAGTAAAGCCAGGTCTTGCTTGGTATAATTATTTCCTTAGAATGGGGGTTCTCAATTCTGGCTGCATATTTCCATCACCTGAACAACTCTGGGGAAAACAAAAACAAAAACAAAAACCAATGAAGTCATCCCTAGAGAATTTAAGTGGAGTAGATTGAAGCTAGTCTTTAAACATTTTATTTTTTCCTTTAAAGAATCCTTGGTGATTTTAATGAATAGCCAGGATTGAGAACCTCTTCCTTCATGAATACGCATGTCCTTTAACATTTAAAACTTTAGTGTTGAATATAAAGATACATAGATATGTTGATATAAAGATAGAAAATACATTTATTAAAATTTTGCATTGCATTTGACAATAAGCTGTGTATGTGGCTAGTATTAAAGGTTTTTTGTTAATGTTCAAGATAATTTGATGTTATTTAATTGACTAGCTTTATGATTCCATTCTAAAATGTGTAATCAGTTTTTGGATTTGGGATCTTGAAATGTAATAAGGCAATTTGGCTAAATTTATAGACCTACTTGGACTATTAAAAGAGGTTGAGAGGGACCATATTTACGTCTAACTGACTAGATTTATTAGGATTAATAACCAAGGAAAGTTTTGTTTGTTATTCAGACTTTTGAAGTTTTTTGAAAAAAAAAATCCCATTTATTAAATTTTGAAAAGTGGTTTGAAATGTTTATGGGGTTTAATAATCTAATTTCACAAATGAGACCAAATATTAATCAAATTTTCTCTTGAAGGTGATTTTAAATATGTTACTTGGTTTACAAATAGATAATGAAATTTGTAAGTTCAATTTAATTGCTTGGGGAATACTAGAATTTTTAATTTATAATTTTTTTAATTGAGTATTTTCAAAGTAGTCGCAGTGGTCTTTTTTTTTTCCATGTTCAAATCTCAAGAATACCAAAAACTTACTTTGACAACTGTGATTTTTCTTTCTCCTTCTCAAAATAAAAGATTATTTTTCCATTTCTAAAGGTGACACACAATTCAGAGTGCAGTAAGGTGCAAGGAATGAAGGGAAACACATTCATAGCCCCTGATTGTGGTGCTTAGCAGTTTGTGATATCCTTTCTAACAACTTACCTGGATGATTGATGGGTTTAACTGGTCGAAGTATCTTTATCTTTCTATTAATATTTGACTAAATGGGATGATATTACATGTGCTCTTTTATAACCTTTTTACTTTGATAGTCTCTTTTGACCGTTTGTCCTTTTACTTTTAACTATAAGGATTGCATTATATTCATTATAGGGATTTACCATAGTTTATATGAGCAGTATACCAATTAACAAGTCATTTTCCAAAATTTCCACTATAAACATGACTGTGAAGAACACACCTGAGTTTTTACCTTCAGACAATTGTGTGACTATTTCCAGAGGAATCATTTCTAGAAGTGCAGATTGCTCTGAGTTATGACTTTTGGGATGTATTGCCAAGTTGGCCACTAGAAGATTCCGAGGCCTACAAGATTCGAAGAAATAAACCAGTTCTGAGGGAAGTTGGGCATTTTTGGATAATTTAAGCCTTTTCCTTCTTTTCAAATGAGTTAATGGCTGTACTCCAGTTCGGATTTAGGTTAATAGTGGTGGGAAGAGATTGAATGGCTGGATCAAAATTCTAGCCTTAACCCATCCCATCTACCTTTGGTATTTTAACTGTCACTTAAATTCTTCATTTTCTTATTTTGTAAGTGAAGATAATATTTACCTTGAAGCAATTCTGATAGCGAATAACCGTGTGGAAGTAGTAGATTGGAGTCTAACACACAGGAAGAGCTCAGTATGTGTTTATTTTCTCTCTACCTGGACATAAAAAATTGGAATTCAGTTGGTCCCTCCTAGGACCAACTGTCACTCTTGGAATTGCATAAGAGATGGGACACAATTTAATTTTTCAGCTCTTGCTTGAGACTTAACTCTCATGTCTCTTTCCGAGTAGCTGATATTTACTAAAATTTTCAATAGAATGATGTAATCATCCTGTTTGGTACAGAAGCTTCTTACATGTTTTTCATGACATTAAACCTTCCTTTGAAGAGATAACTAGCAAGGCCATTTAAAACAGCTACAACAGTGTCTCATTTCCTATCCGTATCATAAAATTCAAGTGGACTGATTTAATCACAGGGAAAATAAAGTCTCGATAAACACTGCCTAGTTCTGAGTATTAATACAAAGAGGTATTTGGGCTGAGACACAAAGGTGAGAATTAGCTTTCAGCATGTAAAACAAGGACAAAATGAATGCAAAACCATTTTGCCTTATTGCGTTTGAGTAGATGCAACTTAGTGAAAAGAATTTTTCCTCTGAATGAGCAACATTGCCATCAATTAGATAATTGTATCTGGGATCCTTCAATCCCTAAGTGTCACTTAGGAAACCAACTTAGCATGTAGTTCAAATTCTTCATTTTACAAATGAGCAAAATGAGACTCAGGAAGGCCCTAATGTATATTTGATTTCTTTAAAAAGAAGCTCCTGGAGTTTTTGTTGGGATGAATTGCAGACACATGCTCATTTTCTGCAAGAGGCAGTACCTGGAGAATCTGAAATGAATCGGCAGTGATAAACCAGGACTGGGCTGGGGGCTCAGACTCCTGGGTTCCCGTAACCCCAGGAGGAGTTAACACACGTGCCGAAGAGGCAGGAATAATAAATGGTTTTATTTATCAGCCTGAAACTTTTCAACATGTGAAGGAAAATTCAAAATCAATTCAAGAGGGAAAGCGATTGGTCCGTTGTTTGCAGATAGTTTTGTGGATCAGTGGTTATTTCTCAGGAGCTCTGAGTTCATGAGTGCAGACAGGTTTTCAGAGGTGTAGTTTAAGGACTGTTAGAAGGCAGGTCCCATGTTCCCAAGTACTTCCACCCAAGATAAAATGGCCATTAGAAGACACACATTGTTTTCACTGCCCAGACGCAGTGACCGTTGTCCCTAGGGACCCAGTTCTCTAGTTGTGCACGTAAAGGCGGACCCATTCATGCACCTGTCTGCATGGCGCAAGCCCAGAAACTTTAGAGGGAATAACCAAAAGAAATAGTTCTAAGTCCATACGTGAGTAAAAATCAGTGGACAGAAGCAGAAAACTCGATGTGTATAAGAACGATCAGAAAGACTACCATCGTGTCAATCCATGTTTTCAGGCCTCCGCCCTTCTCTGTCCCCTGTGCTTGTCAGAGGTAGGAGGCACGTCTGCGTGAAGACTGTGTTGAATTGAAAGAGACGAGATCAGGGCATCCCTTTAACTCGCTGTCCTTGAGGAAGGTGTGAGGTGACAGGTGAGCCCTCCCCCTGGCCCACGCTGCAATCCCAAACCGAGAGTCCGGTCGCAGCACAATAACTTACTTCAAACTCCAGGTGTGTATGCAGGACTGGTATTTGGCCTTAAAAAAAAAAATTTATTACAGATGTCTGGAATTGAAGACTGTTGACTAGGTGCAAACATTACCTCATACTCTATTTGACACTAGCACAGTTGGGGAGGGGGGAGATTATAAAGGTAAATAAAAATGTGCTAAAATGTAAACGTGCGTGATTTCTTCAGCAAATTGGGTTTTCTTGTTATAACCATTTCAGGGTTTTATGAGTCAGATAATAGAAATCCTGAAATTAGGTACAGATTTACAGCTCGTTAGGGGAACAGTCCCCACTAATCCCTTGAATATTTGATCCTCATGGTCTCCTTCATGGACTTGGGGAGAGTAGCTTATTTAATGTCATGTTTCTTGTAGAGCTTTGAGTCTGTAAATTTTAATGTTGGACAAAGGTTGACTGTCTTTTTGCATGGAAGGATCTAAAGCAATGGCGGTAGCGAGGGCACCAGGGCAGGTGACAGAGACTGGGCTTTTTGTCCCTGGGTTCATGTCATGTCTTCCTGTCCTGATGGTAGGCCCCCAGATGGGAAGAGCCATGTTGTACTAGTTTTGGAGGACTGAGGAGGCAGGGCAGGAGAACAGTTGGAACTATGGGATGGTTATCACCCAGGAGGCAGAACACAGAGAACGGAACGACAGACCCCATTCGATGACTATCAGCAACAGAATGTGGCTAAGGGGAATGAAAGGCCATCACCATCTGACGTCAATGTCCTATGATGTTGGTTGAAAAATGATATGCAGATCTAACCTATACCGTTAAAGCAAAGAGGATTTAAAGGAAATATTGATTGAATGAGGGACTCTTTGGATCCTTTTGAACCTATAGAATTAGGATGCTTATAATAGGTTACTAAGCAGCCTTTTTTAAAGGGCTGGGAAGATGGGAACCTATCTTGGCCAATGAAATGACCTCAAGTATGCCTCTAGAAGCATCTAGTAATGAAAGAATTGGTTAACCCTGAAATCCTTGTGGAAGTCTGCCAGCAACATGTTGTGATGGTCCCAAATGTCCTGCCTTGGCTTTGGAGCTGTTGAAAACTTTCCCTGGCTCTCTTTCAAAGGGCGGCAGAATCAAGTTCCCTAAGTGTGTTGCTTGACTGGTTGGAGTCAAGTGTGGGCTCTGTCATCAGGAGTTGGGGGCAGTGGCTCTTGAAAGACCTCCTGAATTCTTGCTAATCTTTCTGTGACAACCCAGGATATGCATGCTCATCTTTGCTGAGACCCCATTCCCAGGATGCCAGCCACTTTCTGCCTTTTTCTTTCGATTACGCGGGTTATGAGGAATATGTTTCAGTCTACTAAAATAGTAATCGCAAAAATCCCTCTTATTTCAGTGTGTGACTTTTCATTTTGTGTTGCCTGTCGTCGATCTCTGCTGTCACTATTCTGACGTTTATGGCTGCATTTCCTGTGGTTGTAACCAGGAGTTGGCAGGTACAAGAAAAGAGTAAAGTGAAGCTTCATTGGCATTGTTTTATTCTTTGAGATGCCTTTCAGAAGGAGAAATGAGAAATAATAATTGGGAGGCTCAACACATTTGAGCCTGTTAACGGCGTGGCTGGATTCGGAGTTCATATGCTATACTCTACTGATGTCACTGCTGTAGTGACAAATAGAACACGGGGTTTCAAATATTAATGTTCATAATTATTCTTTCTCACAATGACCAGTAACCGGTTAATGCAGAATTAGAGATCAGATGGTTCCTCTTTTTTTTTTTTTTTTTGATCAGATGGTTCCGAAGTGAATAGATTGTGGTAAGTGTCCCTAGGGATTATTATGCTGACGTGAAAAATCACAAGTGTTCACACCATTCCATGTGTTATTAAGTTGCATAGTTCTTTTATAAAATCTCTTATCAGTCTTTAAAAAAAAGTCAATGTATTGGAGATGGTAGCCAAGAGTACCATCATTTTCAAGGAAAATATCTGACTTCACCTGCCAAGAGTAGCCAATTTGACATTATGTCTGTTAATGATTTAACTTTCTCCTGCTGATGTCAGCGTGAGGGTGTTACTGCTTTCAGTTATCAGTGAGATTTCTGCCTCTTGACAGAGGAAGAGAATATACATAGGTGACATATGTTAGAAAAATGACTTTGGCTTTCATTATAAATTATGACTGTACTTTCTGTGAATCATGGTAAAATTTTTATTTTGATCTACTTCATTGTTTCTTAATTTTTTTTTCCCGTTGCCCTCTAAGGAGCATATTTTTAGACATTATTTTCTTTAATTGCCCTCCTTTACCCCACCTGAAATTAAACACTAAGAGTAAGAAGATTTTGTTGGGTAGTGTGTTTTACACAGTCCCAAGACTGAATTTTCACCCTCGTGGGAGAGAGTCCCTCATTGAAGATGCATGGTTTATTTGGGAAATGAACTGAGGTATAATAAAGTAATTTTTACAGTTTTCTTATTCATTATAAAACCAGTTATGTTCAGTGTGGAAAAATCAGAATGCAAGGCAAAAAGAACATGAACCCATCCAACCAGATAGTCATTGATAACTTTGATGTCCCTACTTGCAGTCCTTACCTTGATATGTTGTGTGTTTAGTATATTAGCAAACAAAAAAACTATACCATATATAATATTTTGTAACTTTATTCATTTAATAATATTATGTAAATACCTTTTTTAGAACAAAAATAGACTAATACAACATCATTTTTACTGACTTCCTGTTGCATTGATTTGTCATAATTTATTAAACCAACACCCTATTATTTGACATTTTGGTTATTTTAAAAATCATCGCACGTTTGAAAATCATTTAAAAAGTCACTGCACTTTTCTTGTAACAAACTTTTTGCACATTAATTGCTTAACATTTTCAGGAGGATAATTAAAAGCCATGTCTACGACAAAATCTTTTTGGAAGAATCTTCTACCAGTTTCCATTCCTACCAGCAGTAATTGAGATTGCTTATTTTCTTACAACGTAGACAGCAGTATTATCACTTTTTAAAGTATATCCCATTTTGATGGGAACAACCACTGTTTTAGATAGGTTCTCCTTTATTTTTAGAAATAGAAAGGTTGATATGTCTATTTGTTTTTCGTTAGCCTTTTCTAACTTAAAAAATCAGCATCTGATTTTTTTCTTCAGCTTTGTACAAAGTCAATGTGAAAAGAAAAGCCGTTACTGAATATAAGTTTACATTAGGGCAAAACAAATATTTGTATTTAAGACATAGATTTGTTACATGAAAAGTAATAGTGTTTAAACAGAGCCTGTTTGGGGACAGGAGACGTTTAGGGGGATCAAGCAGGAATGACCCACAGATTTTGGGTTTGTTAAAAGAAGTAATCTTTCTCAAAGGAGAAGACACCTTGTAAGTTGTTAACACAGTAGAGAGAGTCACGTATCTGAAAGTCTACTTCTTATGTGACAGACTTGGACCTTTTGAAGAATTAGAGAAATGGTTCTGTTTTGATGCTTTTGTAGATGACCATTTACAAAATGTAATCCACATCATTGATTCTTGCAAGTTATATACTTCATCACTGGGATGCTTGGACTTCTTTCATTTTGCTTTTGTTCTCTTTGTTGATTCAATGACTTTGATTTACTAATTTGCCACAAATTAGTAAATAATTTATGCTAAGACTCTCAGTGGCTGTCAACTATTACTTCATAAGGGGAACTTCAAGATCTAGGATTCTTTTTCACCTTTCTGACAGTAGACTTTTGTATCAAAATATGTCACTGCATGTATTTTATTGGCCTCTCCTGACCTGAGACCATTATACTTAACTTCCCGTTGACATTTAGTTAAGCCTGTTTTAAACAACAAAATGAACTCAGAAATGAAAAAAAATCATCTGGAATTCTATGACTTATTTACTTTATAACTGGAAATTTGTACTTCTTAATCCCCGGTTCATGAATACCCCCTCCCTTTGGCAACCACGAGTTTGTTCTCTATATCTGAGTGTGTTTCTCTTTTTTGTTGTTGT
Source organism: Ailurus styani (assembly GCA_002007465.1). Lineage (NCBI taxonomy): Eukaryota > Metazoa > Chordata > Mammalia > Carnivora > Ailuridae > Ailurus > Ailurus styani. The sequence goes on along the minus strand of LNAC01000168.1, from coordinate 2,876,886 downwards.
TGTTTATTTGTTTTTGTTTTTTAGATTCTACATATATATGAAATCATATGTACTCATCTTTGGCTTATTGTCCTTAGCCATCCATATTCTCACGAATAGCAAGATTTCATTCTCTTTTTTATGGGTGAGTAATATTCTATCGTGTATTTATACTACATCTTTATTCATCTATCGATGGACAGGTTGCTTCCATGTCTTGGCTATTGTAAATAATGCTGTAATAAACATAGGGGTGCATGTATCATTCTAAATTAGTGTTTTGCTGTCTTCACATAAATACCCAGAGATGGAATTACTGGATAGCATGTTACTTCTATGTTTAGTTGTCTGAGGAAACTCTGTACTATTTTCCATAGTGGCTCTACCAGTTCCCATTTCTACCAGTGTTGCATGTGAGGATTTCCTTTTTTCTACATCTTCTCAACACTTGGTATTTCTTGTCTGTTTTCAACAAAAAGAGCTTAAAAACCCAGATGGCTTTTTAAATAAAATAGTGAGAAATGACTCCAAATCATTGCTTATTTCTGAGCTGAGCTATGTTTCTGGATAAGGCTGTTTGTTTGAAATGACACGTTATCAAAGGACTGATGATTATGGTATTTTTGTCCAAGACCATGACATCAGCTCTTCACTCTTTGGCATATAAGATATTAACTTCTAGGGCGCCTGGGTGGCTCAGTGGGTTAAAGCCTCTGCCTTCGGCTCAGGTCATGATCTCAGGGTCCTGGGATCGAGGCCTGCATCGGGCTCTCTGCGCAGCGGGGAGCCTGCTTCCTCCTCTCCCTGTCTCTCTGCCTGCCTCTCTGCCTACTTGTAATCTCTCTCTCTGTGTCAAATAAATAAGTAAAATCTTTAAAAAAAAAAAAAAAAGATATTAACTTCTACATCAACTTTAGCTCATAAGAAGGTTATAGGTAGAAAGATACAGACCCTTTATGGCTAGGATTCTTTTATCAAAAATCTCAGTAATGAAGTAGACAATCATACATTAAGAACAAAGACACATTAACTTCAAACAGAAAATCCCACATACTTTTGCCAATACTTGATACTAAAATATAATACAGGATAAAGACAAAAGGTGTATGGAAGTCACACATGGACAAATTGGGCACCACAGGAGCCGGCAGAACTGCTATTGATAACCCAGTCCTGAGTACCTTAACCTTTTCTCAGATGTTGAAAAAGCCAGTCTTCTCCAGGGTGAGTGGTCATGGTAAAGCTCCTATCGCCCAGATCCCTCTCCAGGTGGGCCTTGTGTCAGTAGCTCCTATTTCCCACCACAGCGCCTGAGCCCCGTAGAGGGGGACATGAATAGCAGCCTGGAATGCTTTGATTTCTGGGAGTACAATTTCACTCTTGTATGAAAACTGGGAAAGCCTTCATCAGCCCCTTCTGGGTGTTGTGACTGTCTTCCCTTCCTCTGCCCTCCCCTGACACGTGTATAGCAGTGTGACTTCTGCTAGTCAGCTTCGCTTCCTGTCAGAATCTGAACCTGGCCTGTGGTGGAATGGAAGAATATTCCACATGCATTGAGTCTTCCTCTGCCAGGGGCTTTCACATGTGGGTACTTCTCCGATTTCCTGTTTGGACTCTTTGACATGCACATGTGCCTTTCATCCTACTTCTTTTGCTAAGTGAAATGTAGTCTAATGAATGATTCGATTAACTCATGGACATTTCTTGTGTCCTCTCTAGGGGTGCTTCTCTGTGAGCACAGGAAGGTCTCTGTATCCCCAATACCCTATACCATCTCTTTGTTCCCCTCTCCTTGCCACTTAACTCCTTTGGAATGGAGACCCTCAACCACCAAGGGCTCCATGCTTGATCTCTCTCTCTCCAATAGGGGTCACGGACATGTGTTGCCTTTCCATGACCTGCTTCCCATCCCACTTAACTGATGTTTCTTCTTTCCCCTTCTATGGTATGACACCCCACTTGCTCATGGGGCACACAGGGTGGGCATAGCCAGCAGGAAGGAAGACCCCTTCCCTACACACATCCAACTTTCCCTGGTTATATATCAGACCCCCATGGAGAGGTTGGAGGGGAGCAGAGTTCAAGGCTGGAGTGGGCACCTTTTCAGAGGCCAGCACCCTGTGAAAGTTTAACCTACTTGTTATGCTATCTGCAATTACCGTGTTTTAGAAGTGGGTGCCTTCTATTATGTTGTTTGTAAAATATATTTACTGCCATTTATACTGTTTAAGCTCAGCTATCCCATTTGTTCTAAATGACTTAGAAAATTTCACCAATGATGGTTTTTGTTAATTTTGTTTCTTTCCAGAAAAATACTTATACTTGGTCTCTTTAACCTATGGGAAATACATGTTAATGTCCTATCTCTTATGACATAGAGGACCGTGAGGTCACAGAAGTAAAGTAAAGTAAAGATGAGATTCAAAACCAGGGTTGTGTATTTCTAAAACCATCCGTGGTATGTTATTCATGCTGCTTTCCACATTATCAATGACCCTTTACTGAATTTGAGAATCAAACTAATGGAAAATGGTATATATGGAGAGAAAAATATTCATTTATGTGAATTCATATATGATGTGAAGTTTACTAAAGTGAATAGCCAATATATGGGTTATAAATAATCTATCCCAATGCTGTAGTCAAAAGATGACAGAGCCAATGATACATTCTTACCAGCATGGGATCTATTTCTCTAGAGATTTACATGGAGGCTCTTCATGGAAGAGAAGACCGATCATAAAAGCACTGGTAGGTTATCTCGTTGGGTGGAGTTGTAAGAATTATGAAATCATGCAGAAGGGTGTAGCGCACATCTGGCCTTTTATGAAGTTGGGGAAAGTGTGACATTCACTCCTATTCAACATGTGAAATTACATATTTTGTCATGACTTTTTCTTTCATTTTTAAGATTTTTCTCATTGTGTGTTTTCTAGAATAAATGGATATTTATTGTGGAAGTAATGGCTGAAGGTCATGCCTTTCAGATTGTCCATAAATAATATAATAGGAGTCTGTTACAGCTCACAGAATTCAAATGGAAATTCTTTAGTTATTGGGAATATGTTTACATTCATGTCTGTTTGTCATAAATTTCCATTTTTGGGTAACCTGTTCTAATGAAAATTGGTAAGAGTTTGTCATTGTCAGTGATCTCAACATGGTCACCATTATCCTTGCTCTTAGTTACTTTTCTTGCAGAAAGTACATGGTTATGCTTACTAATGGTTTTTTTTTTTTTTAAGATTTTATTTATTTATTTGAGAGAGAGATCACCAATAGGCAGAGAGGCAGGCAGAGAGAGAGGAGGAAGCAGGCTCCCTGCTGAGCAGGCAGGGGCTCGTTCCCAGGACCCTGAGGTCATGACCTGAGCTTTGAAGGCAGAGGCTTTAACCCACTGAGCCACCCAGGTGCCCCCTTACTAATGGTTTTAAGTTGGAGGGTGGTTAATCTCTAAAGTTTTTCTAAATCAGAGTGCTATTTGGGTCCCACTTTTATTAATGAAATTGACTATTACATTCTGCAAATTTTTGTTTTCTTTAGAATTTTCAAATTTGCAATCGTCTTGAACTTCATGCCTAAAATTGTACACTGACATCTTGTGAAATTTGGGTATCCTTCTGTTGAAGAACATTTAAATCTTAAGATATTCCTCAAGATCTGGATCTCCACACTGATAGGAATCATACTTCCTTGTCTTACATACCTTTGTGTATTTCTTGAGATATTAGAGGTTTTCAGAAACTAATTAATGTTTGATGAGTTTTTTTCTTTTAAGACCCTCCCCGCCTCCAGTCCTAACTTTTCATGCTTCTTCTCATTACAGGTTATTTTCCACCTTGTCAGGAATAGCCCTCTAAAAAAACTGTCATTGTATATAGTTGGTATAAGGGACACTCAGAATATGTAGCCACTGTTTCACCAAAGGCACTGGCCAATCTAACCGCAGCTTCGGCCATCTCCAAACGAGACTGCTGTAAACTGCTAGGATTGGCTGGTCCATGCGCTCAGCTGAGTGATTGCTAGTCAGGGATATTTGCCGAGCATCTGTCTTGAATAACTTTTTTGTCTTTGTGCTCTTTGCTAACTACACAGTCAGTATCATAGATCATGGAAATGTTGACAGAGAGACCATTGCGATCGTCGTTGAAAATGACCCCGATGAAAGAGCAATTAGAAAATCGCTTCCATGTCCTTTTCATGTGGACCTGTAATCGTTAGATGGTTCAATGCGATTCAGAGATTTTTGTGAATCCGGTTCTACCCTTGTTTCATCTTCTGCAAATGCAACATACTTCACAAATATTAATTCCCAGCACTTGGACATAATGTAGGAGTGTTCACTCTGCTGTATTTAAGATAAAGTTAACAAAGCAGGGAGTTTAAATCTAAGTGCTGTCAGGTCAGTGGTAAACCCAGGATAAAGATTCAAAAGAAACATTTCATTTATAATCCTGATTTTTCATGTTCCTCTGCAGTCGAGGCCTGGGCTCTTCTAGGTAGACAGGAATGTTTATTTAAATATTTTAAAGTGATTTATTAAAGTAGATGTGTCAGTATTTTCTGTATGCACGTGAGATCCTTGAGCGATTACACAATTAAAAAGGAAATAGATGAGACCTCGCCCTGTTTGCAGGACCAAAATACCCTTTAGCTGAAAGCAGGCTTAGAGAAAGAGATTTTGCTTTTTTTAAAGAGGCATGTAATCTGTATGTTTATTTCCTTTCTTATACTGCAGATCCTTTCTCATAGTCAGAATGAGTTGTTAGCACTGCCTGGGGGGTCGCGAGCTTTCTCCATTTTCTTCCTTACATAACAGAGAAAGGGAGGTGGAAGTTAGGGGCCAGCCATATCTTTTCTTTTAGCTACATTGCATGTTAATGTATATATATCTCTTTTCTTCATAAAGCTGTAGGACTGAGCTTCTTTCTGACACCTTTCTGAAGAGCAAAGAAAGGAGAATTGAGAAACACTGATCACATCATTCTCTGTTAGGACCAGCCAAGGCGTGGGGAATCATATTTTTTAAAAAAACTTCCGTTAATTTAATTTAATTTAATTTATTTAAGAGAGGGAGGGGGAGGGGAGAGTGAGAGAGAAAATCCTCAAGTAGACTCCCCGCAGAGCGTGGAGCTGGTTGGGTTTATGGGGCTCAATCTGAAGACCCTGAGATCATGACATGAGTCAAAACCAAGAGTCAGACGGTTAACTGACCGAGCCACCCAGGCACCCCAGGAAATCATATTTCTAATGGGAAATAGAAAGACGGTCTCAGAATAACTTTGAGTGTTTGCTTTGACCGGATAGATGCTAAGAAAAAAAAAATACTGTATTCTCTCTGCTGGCAAAGAAAGGCGGCTAGAGAAATGCGAGGCAAGTAGGTTGAAGTGACGAGTTAAAATGAACCTAAAGCCTTATTAAGGAGGAATTTATATTTATGCACAAACGGAAGTTAAGTGCTTACATGTTCTAGTAGTGTCAGAAAACCCTTTCATTTTAGATTACTTTGGAATAGTTTGGCCTGCAGGAATGAAGAGACTGAAGATAAAATTTTAAGTAACTTCAGCTTTATTATTTTATTTTATTATTTATTTTTTTTAGAGATTTTATTTATTTATTTGACAGAGAGAGAGATCACAGGTAGGCAGAGAGGCAGGCAGAGAGAGAGGGGGAAGCAGGCTCCCTGCTGAGCAGAGAGCCCGATGTGGGCCTCGATCCCAGGACCCTGAGATCATGACCTGAGCCGAAGGCAGAGGCTTAACCCACTGAGCCACCCAGGCACCCCCAGCTTTCTTATTTTAAAGATCATAGTAATTTGCTTTAGCTCTAACCTTTTATTCCACTAATTCCTTGTCACTTTGTTTCATCAGAGAAAGGATGCAAGAAAAGTCTTGCCAAGATGACTTAATAGAAGAGATACATTTAAAATTAGTATGTGTGTATGATAGGAGTTCGAATGCTATAAACTTAAACACACCATATGAAGTATGGCATATGGATGGAGGTGCTGGTTCTGGAATCAGACGATTCAGGTTAAAGCCCGGCTCTCCCCCACCCCAGGGGACTTGAAACACTGACTCTGCCAACTCTGCCTCTCTTCCGCATCCCTAAGTGGATACAGTATGTGTAGCAACAGCACAGGGATGGGGTGAGGACTAGAGTAATGTAAGTGCCTCTGACTCCTGGCCAGCCCAAAGCTGGGGCTCTAGCCATGTTACTTCTAACTACCCAGTTAGTGTCAGTCACTCCTTTTATATTGCTAATGTTTTTATCTGTTCCTTTCTCTTGGGTAAACTTCCAGCTCCTCTATATTAAGTGATCACAATTTAAATTTCCAGTGTCCAGAGTGTATTTCAGTTTTTTTTTCTTTTAAACAAAATTCTTCGCAAGCTTCCCATTGTGTTCCCTCCCAACTCCCCACCCACTGGCGCCCTGCCCCCGCCCCTCCCCCCCCTCCTTCTTCATTAAGGACCCAGCACTGGCTTAATAAGGATGAGTACAGACCTTGACTTGTTTTTCATTGGATGGCTTTTACTTCCCTGGCACACAAACCAAGATGTTAGACAAGATGGGTTTGGGGATAGCAGAGACCCTTTTAGTCAAAGGTGAAGATGATGCTGATTGTGCCCCAATGTTATTTTCAGGTAAAGTAACTGCCTCTTTTGTTACTTGTTCAGAATGCACACAGAGGGGAAGATTAAACACGGGGGAACCTTGGGCAAGGCAGAATACATTCCTGGAGAACTTTACAACACACTGCCCCACAGTTTTGAAAGGTCATCACCGTGCTACTTAATATTCTTAATGTGCTGGGTTTTGTTTTCTGTGTTGAATCCCAAAGTGCTTTTCAGCAGTTGGCTTGTTAGCTGCCAACCTTTCCCCCCCCTCCACCTCCTGCATTTTCTACATTTTCTATTCCTTTCCCTCCCTCACTCCCCCACCCATCTCCTCTACTTTCCCTTTCTAGGGCTTTGTGCTCCACATCTCATTCCCTATTCCCCTCTTGCCATGACTCCCTGTTGCTTTTTTTTTTTTTTTATGGTAACTACAATAATTGCGCAGCATAAGCCCACAGGGGTAATGCGCATTTGTTTCTGCATATCTTTTTGGTAACTTAAGCCAGAGAAAAAGAGTGAGTATCCCCTTATTTACAAACAGTATATTCATAATTCCTTTTAACTGGAAATAGCTTAGGCTGCTTTCTGATGTAACCTCCTTGCTACTTCAGATAAAGGACCTACCCAAGCTTTCAGGTAAGCAGGCATTTTGCCTAAAAATCGACCCTGTGATAGTGAGTCTCGGGGCAATAGTGTAGGCCCCAGCGCCTTAGCCTTTTGAGTCCATGGTGAAAAGTAGCATCCCGAGTTGGATGCCAATCAGAGTCTCGCCGAAACTTGTTCCAAGTATAAAAGAAAAAAAAAATTACATGAAGCCAGTTGGTCTAAAAATAGATTCCCAAAAAGAATATGAAGTTTTTGGTTAAGGACCCCTCTTGAATTTTGATAGTAACTCTCGCAAATTAGGTCGTTGGTTACAAGTTCATAGAGCCCAGTTATCTTGTTGAACAAAGAACGGACTGACATCAGTTGTGATGAAGAAGTATTATGTCATATATATGGGTGAGGGAATACATATGTATCCTATTATAAATCAGAACACTTCTCTCCTAAATATTCCAGCCAGGAAATGAACTCGTTGGAAATTGTATTTATGCATATGTTGGTGATGTTTATTACTTGTTCATTCTATGTAAATGGCTCCACTTTCATTAAGGACAAGTATCTTTTAGAAAAGAAAAATACTCCTCAGCGGGGCTCTAGGCTCAGTGATGCCGGGGTCTCACTGAGCTTTATGAGTAAGCGCTGGCTCTTGAATGAACACGTGACTCTTGTGCAGATGAAGAAAAAAGTACTAATGCCTAACCTGAAGGGTTCTTTCGAAGATCATACACGCAGTAGTAGGAGGTGTTATGCTAGCATTTTGCAAATGGCGGTTAGTATTTTAAGAAAACATATTTTCTGTGAAAAATGGAGACTCGTGGAAAACCACCTCCTTTATACTGGATCTCTTGTCTTTAAGCTCCTGACACTCCAAGTTAGCTGCCACCTCCATCTCCCACTGAAAATGCTGCCCTGACAGCTCTGCCTTCCTGTGGCCTGGAATGACTGGCACCACAGGATCCTCCATTAATAACAATGAAAATAATATTCATCAGTAATAAAAATTGGGTCATTTTCAGACAGCGTCTCCTACACTGTCCTTCCAGCCGCCTCCCTTGTGGTATATTCAATAAACTCCTGTCTCTTTAAAAAAAAAAGCGGGGGAGACGCCTGGGGGGAGTGCTTAGTTGGTCAGGCGCCTGTCAGCTCAGGTCAAGATCCCAGGGTCCTGGGATCAAGCCCCGCATCTGGCTCCCTGCTGAGTGGGAAGCCTGCTTCTCCCTCTCCTCCCCATTCCTGCGCTCTCTCACTGTCTCATTATCTCTTTCTCTCTCTCTCTCAAACAAATAAAAATCTAAAAAAAATCATTAAAAAAATAGGGCCATTTTCTATTAATAAAACTTGGACCTTTGAAGCATCTCATCTAATCTTAGCCTTTCCATTCTTAACAAGTTAAAAAAATAGCCAATTTAACCCAATAAGTAGAAACAGATACGTGTTAAAAGAATACATATTTAACATATGCACATTTGCTTACGAATATATGTCCACACATCCGTATGCTTGTGGAAATTCAAGCGCCATGTCATTTATTAACAGAAACCAATGCCTCCAGAGAAGGCAAAACATAGTACTAAAACAGAAAGTAGTAAAAATGAGAGAAGTTGGAAAGAATATGGTGAGCGGACACAGGTAAAGAAATGATAAGGGCGTCAGGGAGCTGGGAGGCAGAGCTAGGGACACAGGGGAAAGGCCGAAGAGACAGTGAGAGGCTCGCCATTAAAGTAACCCCAGGCTGCAAGCCCATGATACCAAGAACGTGTAGGAACGGTAATAGGCTCACAGATAAAGCTAAATTGATGAAGAGGCCTTTCTGGAAAGAAGGAAGGAAGTGAGGATTGGGAGGATGTCCATAGCATTGGAGTTGTGCAGCTGAATACTTTTCCTTTTTTTATTTTTTATTTTTTTTATTTTATTTTTATTTTATTTTATTTTATTTTATTTTATTTATTTTTTTTTTTTAAAGATTTTATTTATTTATTTCACAGAGGGAGAGAGATCACAAGGAGGCAGAGAGNTAATTTTATTTTTATTTTATTTTATTTTATTTTTTAAAGATTTTATTTATTTATTTGACACACAGAGAGAGATCAGATCACAAAGTAGGCAGAGAGGCAGACAGAGAGAGAGGAGGAAGCAGGCTCCCTGCTGAGCAGAGAGCCCGATGCGGGCCTCGATCCCAGGACCCTGAGATCATGACCTGAGCCGAAAGCAGAGGCTTTAACCCACTGAGCCACCCAGGCGCCCAATACTTTTCCTTTTAAGAATTGGGTATTACCAGGTCATCTGGGGAAGCTGGGAAATGCTTTGGAAAAGGAAGTGGTAGTGAGGGGATACGTCTTAGAAAGTCGGACTGGGTAACGGGTTGGTGGGTTCTTTGTAAATATTTAATTTCCCGTCTGGGAGGTGGGTTTCTGACTCTGTGCCTTACGAGTGAGGTGACCTATCGGGCTATTTGCTGTGACGTCTGCTGCTTTCCTGCCTGTTTTATCTCCTGGATGCCTAGAATAATCTGAGAGGAGACAACAGAGAGCAAGCATATGTTCGATACAAAGGCCCCATGAAATCTGTGAGCCTGCTGTGCATCAAGTAGATGTAATTCATTTATTTTTTTAAAGTGGTGATGATACGCTCTTTCCTCTGGATGACAAATTACAGAGCACATCTGAAAAGTCCTCTCTTTGGGGAAAACATTCTGCTGCTTTTTTGTTCCTTACATAGCATCTTTGTTATGTATGATGAATAAGGAAAAGCAACATTGACTGAAGCGCCCTAAAAAGAAAAAAAAAAGATAAAAGAACTAGATTTGAATATGTGATTATAATAATGAACAGAAAAACCATACACATACTGTAGAGATAGTATTAAGCTAGGAGAATCAGTCCTTTGAAAGTATTTTACAATGTCTAAAATATGAACTATGGCTAAGTCTTATTGTCTTGTCACTGTGCTGGGGTCAGAATCTAGAATGGGTTCAGTGTGTTGTAGCAGAGGTTCACCAGGAAAGTCTCTCTAGGATTTAATAGCTTAGCTGCAAATTGTGATACTTCCCTAAGAAATACAGTAAGACAATAGCTTTGCTTCTCTCAAAGAATGCTTTTTATTAGTTATTACTCAGACTTTTGTTCATCCTTGTAGTGTCTTTGCTATACTTGCAGTGGTAAGGATTTGCCACTAATGTTTTAATATCATGATTATGACGTACTGATACTTGTCTTCAAGCTGTCCAGCATCTTTATCATCTTTGATTTCTCAGTGTCCTCCCTAGCCATTTCAGACACTTTGCCTGTCTCCTAAAAACCCATTGTGTTCCTCCCTGCACATGATTATCTCCTTTTCTAATAAAAATCAAAGTCATCTAGTCTGGCCACCCTCATCTGCTCTTTTCCTCCTGTTCATCTATCTCTTCCATGAACTCAGAACCAAGGGGATGGGTGTCTCTTGCCTGGGCCAAGTCCCTTTGTCACCCACCACTGAGATCCTCTTCCTGCCTCAGGGATCTTCCTGTGTTCGTTGTCTTTGTAGACAATATACTTCTTCCCCAAACTCCATGCTTCTAGGGATTTATAGGGCTCCTTTTAAGTTGGGAAAAACATTCCTTTGATTCAAATATTCATTCATCATCATTTAGTGAACATTTGTTGAATGGCTATGTGTCACTTAGTGTTGGGTATTTGCAAGCAACTGAAACATCTGGTTACCTCGAACAAAGGAGGAATGTAATGGAAGGCTGTGAGGTAACCATAAAATGGATGGAAAAGTTGAAGGATCTGGCCTTGGACATGACCTAGGCCAGAGCCATTCAGGAGAATCCAGGTGGCAAAGAGTAAAGAAAAATCTCATCTTGGAAGAATCAGCTATAGACACTCTCGGTCTCTGCATCACGCTTCCCCAAATTTAAATTCCAAGGAGTGACTGATTGGCTTGAGACACAATCCTACCTGTAGACCTGAGAAAGGTAGGAAATCCGGACTGAGAGTCTCACTGGACTGCATCCAGTATGAGAGGAGTAGTTTTTTTTTTTTTTTAAAGATTTTATTTATTTATTTGACACAGAGAGAGAGAGAGAGAGAGAGAGAGAGAGATTACAAGTAGGCAGACAGGCAGGCAGAGAGAGGAGGAAGCAGGCTCCCTGCTCAGCAGGGCCTCGATCCCAGGACCCTGAGATCATGACCTGAGCCGAAGGCAGAGGCTTTAACCCACTGAGCCACCCAGGCGCCTGAGTAGTTTTAAGGTGTTATTGCCAGGAGTAAGAGAACGGGTGTCAGTGAGGTCAAAATAATAGTCACTATCAAGTATGATCTATGCGGCAACCCTATGCCAGCCTTGGGACTATATGAAAACTTAACATTTACTAAAAGGAAAATAATGATAAAAGTGGTAGAACTGAATGTCAGTTTGTGATAATGAGCCCAAAGACGAACAAATGTGCACATACCATGAGATACATGAAGAGAAATAGTCCCTCTTCAAAGATGAAGAACTATAACCGTGGGAACATGAATTCTGGCTAATACGCCATCTTGTCCCAGTGAGAAGAGAGGAGGCCGGAGCCAGTCCAAAATAAACAAGTACCTGCGCTCAAGAGCATATGGTCAGAAGGGGGGTGGGTGTCAAATGTAGGAAGAAGGAATTTTAAGACAATATAGAAAGCTATGCTATGGGGACACAGAGAAGGTGTACCTAATAGGGTGGGCTGATTCTGTGATTCTGTGGTAGACAGAACGGTGCAGTGGTGAGAAGAGCATTGTAGGAAGAGAGACTAGCTGGAGGACAGAGAGTGTAAAACATACGTGGCGACCACGTGGAGAAGGAATTTGAGGGAGCAGAGCTGGAGGTAGTTCTGTAAGGCACTGTTGGAGCCATCGAGGAACATATTAGAGAGGGCCAGTGGCGTGGGGAGTGGAAAATACCTGCTGGTCTGGTAGGTTGGAAGCCGGTGGTAAGGGAGAGAGGACAGTGAGAAGGACAGGGCAGGCAGTACCCAGATGTGGTGCCGAGGAGGGAACTGGAGGTTCATGGGAAAGAAAGGAAGGAGGCTACTGTGGAGAGAGATGGAGAGAAAGGCACAAAGACAGACTCACTCACAGCTGGTGGGGACTGAGCAGGGAGGTTATACTCGTCCACACTGCAAGGATGAGGTCGGTAGAGAGGAAGAGACTGAGGATACACAGGGGGAAGGGTATGTAAAGATCAGAGTAACAGGAAGGAATGTTGGCCTTCCATGGAGGACATGACTTATCCTCTGTTACTGGGGACTAGGACATAGGAACAGTTGCCAATCTACGGAAGCCTGTGGCTGGGAGGATGGGGATGTTGAGGGGGGTTTTCGTGGACAGCTGCAGGAGGACACAAAGTATACTTGGAAATTAAAACCTAGGGTCAAAATTTGGTCCCACAATATAAAAGCCTGGTGACCTAAGAAAGTCACTTAACCACTCTAAGCCTCAGTTTCCCATTTGTAGAATGGAGGCATTTCTCAAAATGAAAACACTGAGTATATCCACTGACACTTAGTAAGGACTTAGTAATGGTATTATTAGTAGCCATGAAATTATGCACAAAGTAACCACTCTAAGCCTCAGTTTCCCATTTGTAGAATGGAGGCATTTCTCAAAATGAAAACACTGAGTATATCCACTGACACTTAGTAAGGACTTAGTAATGGTATTATTAGTAGCCATGAAATTATGCACAAACATAGTATTAATGAGTTACTTTATAATATACCTAATCCCCTGCTTAAGAGTAGAGTCTGGAGCCAGCGAGCCCCAGCTCTGCTACTTATCTGCTGTATGACCTTGGGGACGTGTGACTTTACCTCATAGGGTTATGGTAAAGGTGAAATAAATTAATTCAGATAAAACACTCAGTGCATTTAATAAATAAAAGGTGAAGGAGCGTCCAAGCCCACCCCCCAGAAATGACACTGAGTGCATATTGTATTGTTGGTATTCTGGTTTTTATTTAAGTTCCCAAACAGTGCCCTTCAACATATATCATCATCTGTATCTTGTAAGGGAGGGCCTCAAAGTGCGGAAGAGTGAAATGGCTTACCCAGAGCTAGACATCTAACAAACAGCAGAGTCGGCCTCAGACCCAGATTCCCTGACTCTCCACGTTTTATCCCCCATGCATGAACTATGACTTTTGACTCACTGCCTGTTTTTGATTTAGGACCTGCTCACCCACGTTCTTGATTGTTCACCATCACATACTCTGTCCGTTCTTCTTGACCATTAGCTCCCAGGCTCGTCCTTGGGTCTAGCCAGCTCATTTTTTGTCCTGCCTTTGTGACCTGCTGCCGAAGCTCTAGCTACTATGGACAGCCTGCATGTAGGAGAAAAAGTCAGGGGTAAATATAAATTTGATTTATCCGAGGGTTGTTCTACAAGCTCACGATGGAGGCCACAAATACTTAAGAAAGCATCCCGTAATGGCTACTAAATGGCCCATTTGTGTCTGTGAATGCAGTGAAAGAAATCTGGCCAGTTCCAAAGATAATGCTCATCTGTGCACACTCTACCTTCATGGGGCTGCCTCTCTTTCTCATCAGGATGGCTGGCTGTTTGCAGTTCGAGTCAGCACGTTGGAAACACCCAACGACTGGCCATTTGGATCATAGTATGGATGCTTGATGATAAAAGTCTGACCCTGTCTCTGCTCTTGGAGCAAGTCTGACAGGAATGGCAGTTCCAAACGTTCTATAACATGGCGACCTTTCTTTGATGTGTCTTGGTGTGGCGGACAGATGTATCTAAACATCAAATCCAAAGTATTTCAGACTACCCTGGTTCTTCGTAACAGCATTAGGAGACAGAATAGGCCTTCCGTGTAATCTGGCTTTACCATATAAAAGAAAACGTATGTAAAAAGCAGATTCTCCATATTTAGAAATGAGGTTCTCTGGGGTCAGGCTCTATTTAATTTAAATACACTTAGGTTTTACATTCAAACTGTATTTCCACTTCATGGACTTAACGAGTCAAACATTAGAGATTGAAAGGAGAATTCCAAGAGTGTTTTAAAACAATTAAGCCGCAGAATGTCAATATTTGGACACCTAAAAAGAAAATATTTCTTTTAATGAGTGTTAATGTAATCATTAATATACCAAAGAAAGGGTTCATAGAGACCATTGAATTCACTAATGCCTTCAAGAAGGGCAGTTTTAGTTCAACTGCTGAGGAAATGTTTTATTTCAGCTAGAAATAAAAGGGTTTTATATACAAATGAAATGGTTTTACAGTATGGGAAGGATTTGGAGGGAAGCGAAAAAGAAAACCCTAAGCATCAGGAGTATTAAACAGGGATGTGCAGGAAGGACAAGAAGGAGAGGAGGGTGCGGAACAGGGTGCTCTCTGGAGGGGCTTCATTTTAGATCCTCGGCTGCTCCCATAAGTGGTGGAGAGACCCTTACGGATAGCCAGGGCCCCTGACACACGGACGTGAACCTCACAAAACACAGGGCAAGTGAAGGCACAAAATGACGGGGCGGGGGGGGGGGCAGAGCAGGGGATGCGCTTTAGGCCCAGAAGAGAGCAGAAAGATGAGCAGAGGTAAACCACATGTGTGCCACACAGACGGTTTCCGTGACGCTCCGTTATCTCAAACCCGTAGGACAGATGTCCACTTTAAGCCAGATTTAGTAAACTGGAGCCTTAGGAGTTGTCAACGTCCCTGCCATCCCCAGTGGGAATGTTGATGTCCATCATTCTCAGAGGGGCTGTGGAATCGTCCTTCTGGTGGATTCTGCGGTATAACTGAAGATAAGAACTTGGTACTTATGTTTTCTTGGAAAATGTGGGAAGTAATTCATTAGAAGAAGAAATCTTGAGACAACAGGGCTTACAAATGTGTGAACTGAGGAAAACCAATTAAATAGAAACTTGGGTGCCAAAGAAGTGAAGAGATGCAAAAATGGAACCCTCTGTCTGAAAAGATTTCATAAACCATTCATTTACTTAGCAAATATTTTTGAAGCACCTAGTGTGGACTAAGTATGGGCTAAGCATGGTGTTGGGCACTTCACATACAATGGCAAGGAAGATACCTGCTGACCTCGTGGAGGGTTCAGATGAATAGATAAGTATTGGCAGCGAAGTTTATCTGCGTTCTGATGGAAGATCACACTATAATGAGACAAAGAGCCAGAGCACCTGACTGAGCATAGGAGTGCCTCATGGACAGCTTCTTAGGAGGTGTGACACTTCACTGAAAACTGAAGGGGAAAAGATAGCCAGGCAAACACAAGCATTCCTGGAGGACTGAGGCCTGGACGACACCCAAAGGCCCGCGCAGCTCGCTAGGGAAGTTGGCAAGAGAGAGAAACACTGCTGCGGAAGGAAGCCAGCCGAAGGTTGTGAGTACCCACCATGAGCCACGTGCTTTACATACTTACTAGATTTAAGCTTCGATATAACAGATTTTGCCTTCATTTCCCAGATGAAGAAGAAAGAACTGCACGGCGAATAAATGACTTGGCCAGGGACACACAGCTTAGTGCCAACCTCACCTAGAGCCCCTCTTCCACCAGGGCTGTCCCTTAGCCTTTGCGCTTTCTGTAGATTTAGAGAAAAATAACCAATTTCCCCAAGGTGGCTATTTAAACCACAAACCAAATGAGTCTTAACCTTTAAATGATACTGAATCTTTATTGTGGAAAAGTTTTATATCAGGTACATAGTCTCTCAACCCATGAGTGATGGGTATATGGAGTGTGTGGGATAAGAAGCAAAAGGTCAGGAATGTACCGGAAGCCAAGGTCTTCCTGTCTGTGGAACTTCCGTGTATCACTTGATGTTGAGGTGCATTTGTGAAATCCAGCTCATGCTGCCTTTTCTTGTACTCATACTGAATGCAGAATTCATTGCTTCCTGCTCCGTTCATTTCGGGGCTATAGGACTTTTTTTGATTATAGTTAGTTTTGTACTGGTCTGTGTCTTCTACGAGCTATAAAATCTGTCTTCCAGATTTGCTTGGTAGAGTGTGTGAGATCATGCATATGTCACTTCCTGGTCTTGCTGTAAACTACATGCTACAGTAAAGAGCACTCCATATATATCGGTTGAGCGCAGGGGTAGGGTGGCAAATGAACAACCAGTTCCCCCGGGAAGGGAATTGCTAACTTGGACCGTTTGCCAGTTTCCGTAGGGCAAATACTTCCCTGGTTTCAAGCCAGCAATGTGATGTCGCTGAGTGAGGACTTCGAGGAGCTGTGTCAGAGGGTTGCATTGTCTGGTTTTCCCACCATTCACGTACACTAGACATCAAGAGCCTCAACCGCACAGCGATGTAGCAAGATAATTAGCAAGTGCTGTGTTTTGAGTACTTGCTGCCTTTAAGGTCACTGTAACTTATTTAATTACAAATTTATATCACTTAATTTTTAATAATCAGTGTATTTAACAATTGGCTCACAGAATTCCCGTGAATTCAACAATTGGCCCTTCTGAACCAGTGGCAGCTGGTCCCAGCACACACCACTGAATCATGGGAGTGTAAGGCAGGAACCTCTCTGTGCCCGTCATTGCATTTTCAGTGCTTAATGTGCGGCCTGGAACTCAGAAGAAAGTACTTGGATCGTCAATAATGATAAATAACAATAATGATGATGATAATGATAATAAATAATACATGTCAGTGCAAAACTGAGTTGCTGTTGCAATATGAAAGAGACCTTAGATCTACCCCACAGCCCTCTTGGTCTCAGTTTCTTCTTCTGGATGCAAGGGGCTTACATGATTTTGACTGACTTTAGGCTCTCCATAGCGCTCACATTCCGCATGTCCTCATGACAAGAAGTGAATTCTGTGCTTACGCCCCCTGTTTTCTTACGTGTATGTTTGCATTGTGATGACAACGTTAGAGCTACCTCATTTAGGACCTAAGCATAGAGGGAGTAGGAGGTTCAGAGGTTATTTTATCTTGAATAGAGGTGAAGACCACTTCATTTGCTTCGTTTACTGCGAATCATGAGAACATTTGTCTAGATTTGCTTTAGCAGGCATCTCACACATTTGGATTTAATGAATCTGTTTAAATGATAAGAAACAGAAAGCCAGAAAGTCCTCGCTCTCAGATGTTTGATAAAACTTAAATGCTATCTTTTCGGAGCTCTGAGCTTAAGTTTAATTTCGCCAAGCATTTACTTTTAGTAAATACTAAAGATAACAGCTTTAACATAGTTTAAGTCACTTTTCTGAAACTCATATGATCCTAGAACCTCTTATCCCTTTAAAACACAGTAACACCTCATGGGACACTGGTCTTCCATGAAACCCAGTTTGAAAAATGCTATTCTTGATGCTTCTCTGATAACTAGCCATGAATTGGACCAGAAATAAGTGGTTTTATTACTTGTTGATACATGTTGAACAGTTTATAATTTCAAAGTCTCATGTGTTCAATAATTAACTTAGAATCCTACCTTTCCAGGTGTTAAACTACCAAGTCCATGAACCTACTATCTGTAGAAAATGCAAAGCAGATGGTGTATTAGAGTAATCTCAAAGTAAATGTAGAAAGACTAAGACCTTGGGCGCCTGGGTGGCTCAGTGGGTTAATGCCTCTGCTTTCAGCTCAGGTCATGATCCCAGGGTCCTGGGATCGAGGCCCGCATCGGGCTCCCTGCTCAGCGGGGAGCCTGCTTCCCCCTCTCTCTCTCTGCCTGCCTCTCTGCCTCCTTGTGATCTCTCTCCCTCTGTGAAATAAATAAATAAATAAAATCTTTAAAAAAAAAAAAAAGAAAGACTAAGACCTTTTCCTCTTCCAGATTTCCTGAAGGTATCCAGTATAATTTGCCACCCCATTTACCTTATTTGTAAAATGGGACTGGTGGATTAGACACACCCCAGCATGTAGGATTTATACTGTTAGCCATGTAACCCATGCACAGGGAGCCCTGGCAATGGGGAGGATTATGTTACTAAAGCCTTCAGTACATTCAGAGAAGTAAGGTGGGGGGGAATGAGAGAGGAGTTTAATTAATCTGAATGTTCTGAGGTTTGAATGTTGACATAGTCAACCACACTTAGGTCCAAGAGAACTTAAAACAAATTTTCCCCTGGGAGAAGAGACTTGATTTACATGGGACTTCTTTCACTAAATTCAGTGAAGCCTGCAAAACTTGCTAATGAAGGAAAATTATGAAGTATTCTGGCCCAATTTACTTGCTCTTTCCATAATAATTTGGCCTCAGACCATCTTACACAGAGTCTAAAGTAATCAGATTTCAAAGAAATTAGCCCTTCTTTCTTTAGCTTAGAATTCAAAGAAGTATGTTTTGCTCTTATCAGAAAGATTAAGAAGACATTTAAAACGGGGTTGGTACTCTCACTGTATTGTGAGACACGTAAGTTACATAAGACATGAGATTTTGACATATTTTTAGAATATGTGCCAGTGTCTCCATAGCACTTTTCAACTTTAGGCATTACGGATTTTCAGGCATTACAGATCTCTTGATCCTAGGTAATAGGCCTAGAACAGATGTTTACTGGTAGGATGGGGGCGGCGGAATAGTTAAGTAAGTCGTGGCTGTTTCAAGAATTTGGGATTTTCATGTTGCCCCCTCCAATCTATTCTGCACTTTGCAGTCAGAGGGATCAATACTATGTGCAACTGTGATTAAAACCTTCCTTAAATCCCTATAAAGCAGTCCCAGTGGTCTGAGTGTCAGACACAAACTCCTCGTTGAGAGGAGGTTCACTTCTTGAATAAGTGAGGATGCACTTTACTGTGTGNGTAAGACATGAGATTTTGACATATTTTTAGAATATGTGCCAATGTCTCCATAGCACTTTTCAACTTTAGGCATTATGGATTTTCAGGCATTACGGATGTCTTGATCCTAGGTAATAGGCCTAGAACAGATGTTTACTGGTAGGATGGGGGCGGCGGAATAGTTAAGTAAGTCGTGGCTGTTTCAAGAATTTGGGATTTTCATGTTGCCCCCTCCAATCTATTCTGCACTTTGCAGTCAGAGGGATCAATACTATGTGCAACTGTGATTAAAACCTTCCTTAAATCCCTATAAAGCAGTCCCAGTGGTCTGAGTGTCAGACACAAACTCCTCGTTGAGAGGAGGTTCACTTCTTGAATAAGTGAGGATGCACTTTACTGTGTGTTTTGGTTATTCCATGGTATCACACAGCTCTCAGCGGTTTAGTACACACAGATTACTCAGGCACCAAGAACAACTCAGGTCAACGGCAAGGATTTGTTCGTTGTAATC
>LNAC01000168.1:2713696-2856337 GCA_002007465.1 Ailurus styani | reverse complement strand
CCCGATGCGGGCCTCGATCCCAGGACCCTGAGATCATGACCTGAGCCGAAAGCAGAGGCTTTAACCCACTGAGCCACCCAGGCACCCGAGATATTCTTTATAGTGAAGAACTTAGCGTCATTACAGCTATGAGAAATTCCTCATACTCTAGTTTTCAGACTGTTGCCTTTAGTTAAAAGAATGAGCCAACTCTAGGTCTGTTGGTTTATTTGATGAAGACAATTCAGAAAATGAACTTTAGATTTCCAAGTGGCTGAGAATATAACTAGTCGCTGAAGGTAGTAGTGTCATAAATGAGGTTGGATGGCAGCATGTAAGATGGAGTTCAAGTTCAAAGTAAAATATTCTAATTTACTAGACCCTTAAGGACATAAAGTCACCAAACAGTCCTGCTTGTTCTTAGAATCCAGCCTTGCAAATACAGCTCCTCAACACAAACATGTCAAATTTCTTTAAATTTAAAAATTTTTAAAGATTTTTATTTATTTATTCATGAGAGACAGAGAGAGAAGCAGAGGGAGATGCAGGCTCCTCGCACAGCAGGGAGCCCGATGTGGGACTCGATCCCAGGACCCTGGGACTATGACCTGAGCTGAAGGCAGACGCCTAACCATCTGAGCCACCCAGGCACCCCTAAATTTAAATTTCTTTAAATATTATTTTCCTTCTCTGAAACTTAGAAAATAGAGGAGGATATCATTTTTTTTTTAGTATACATTTTTTTTTTGCTTTTCACTTCATGATCTTCAAAAGAAACCTTCAACCTCTGCATCAGTCCTATGGGAAATTTAAACTTAAAGTAAGAATAATTTTATTTCTCATTCCACAGTGGATAGTGCGTGGTGAAGTAACCCAAGGGGGCAGTTGAGAACACCAGTCCCCATATATTGGCCTATTCAAATTCTGCCCCACAATTTGCCAAGTTTCTCAGATGAAGCTGAGGCAACTCTAAGAATTAACACAATTGTTAAAGCAGATTCTTAAAGTTTAAGCATTAGGGATTAGCTCTGAGCCTTACATGGAAAAATTGCCGGAAAACCAAGGGTATAATAGCATATAAGCAGAAAGAAAGTTTTCGTACTACACACACACACACACACACACACACACACACACACACACACACATTATTTACATATATATTAAATGCTTTTGAAAATTTTTTACTTTTTAAGATTTTATTTATTTGACAGACAACAAGAGAGGGAATACAAGCAGAGGGGAGTGGGAGAGGGAGAATCAGGCTTCCCACAGAGCAGAGAGCCCAATGTGGGGCTGGATCCCAGGACCCTGGGATCATGATCTGAGCTTAAGGCAGATGTTAATGACTGAGCTACCTAGATGCCCTGTATTATATGCTTTAAGGTCTGAGGAAATTGTTACTAGAACATTAAACACCAGGGAAAATCATTTCATGGAAAAAGAATATATCCGAAAGGATTCAAAACCAAATAGTCTAATTCTGTAAAACACTTGACTCAGATTGTAAGGACCAGTATTAGTTTTCTTCAGAGCTGGAACTGGCAGAGATGAATAGTGAACCACAGTGAATAAATTGTGAGGCTCAAACTTAACATCTGATGAAGGATAGGTGTCAATTCCACGGGACGCTGGAAGAGGAGATCCCTGGGTATCTTCAGGGCTGCTTTCTCAGCCCAGGAAATGCATGCAGCCTCAACAGAGTGGGTAAACTGTCTTGGCCCCAGAGGACCCAGGCTGAGAGTCTGTTCCATTTGGTCAGTGTAATCCAAGACCTAAGGGGAGTCTTTACATAATTACCAAATCCAAACACCATTTTGCAAGGTATCCAAATACTTTCAACTTTATATATTATACATGTAACACACAATTAATTTTGCTCATGAATCTTACGTGATTGTTGTATCTTGATGTATAGTTACTTTTGCGTACCATATTTGTTTAGATTATTTTATAATTTCTATAGGTAATCAGTTTCTTGAAGACATGGAGCATGTGTAGAATGAAAACTACATATTTTTTATAATCTAGTGTCAGTCATTTTAGAAATGGTAAATATATGAGAATAAAAATGAAAAAGCTATTCCAAAAATGACATGAAAGTGCTGAAAAGTTCTCAAGACGATAGAGAGCCTAGAACTAATGCTTGATTTGGGGACAAAAAAGAGAAGTCAGAAAAGATCTTTCCTAATGGTGAAGTTAAATTGGAAGATAATTTGGGAGCTAATTATTTATGAAAATAATAGCTAACTTTTGTTTGCATTATTGTCACAGTATAATCATCATCTCTGTCAAATATTATCTAAGGATTTTAACAAAAAGTTTAACAACTTAAATAAACTCTTATTGAGCCAGGGAGTAGGAGAGGCAAACAACTGTTATGCCTAGTGGTCAGAATGGTGTATTTATTCCCTGCAAGGGGTGAAGGTCATTCTCATGCCCTTGAGAAGGAGTGGAAGAGGGCAGGCAGCTGCTATTGGAACTTAGGTTGTCAGAGCTAGAAAAGGCAGGTCTAGATGAAGTCACTGGCTCTGGAAATCTGCCTTCTTTCTCTCTTGACTCTTTTGCCGGATAGGTCCTGAGCCTGCCAAAGTCCAGGACCTAACTGAAGCTTTCAGATAGAGAACGTGCATGATAAGGCATCTAAAAATCAGCATTTCAGAGCTCACAAGAGCAGTAAAGGTCACTGAGCCCCAACTCTTTCATTTTACAGATGGCAAACCTGAGGCCAAAAGGGGTTCTGTGGCTTGCCCAAGCTCACGCAACGAGTAACACAAAAGCCAGACTCTTGACTTCCAGCCCAGTGTATTTTCCATGACACAACACAACACATAAGTCATCTGGAGAAAGGAGCTTAGAATTACAAGGGTGGAGTGGCAGTTGAAGGGAGATATAGGTATGTGGCTTTGACAAAGTGCTTCCTTCAAGACAAAGGGGTTATTCTGGAGAAAATGTCGCCAGTGTTAACATTTAGAAATATAAAATACCCATTGGGATCCTCAGCTGTCAGGGTAAGAAGATTCTTTTCTAGAGGGGGGAAGAAAAGGAGAGAAAAACCATGTTTGCCGGGTAAGGGTCTAAAGATTGCAGGGGCTCTTTGTGGGACCGTATTCAGAAAAGCTTCCTTTGGTATGTCAGAGGGGACCCCACCATGGAAGCGTGACCTGCAGGCCTCTGTGGCTAGTAAGAAGGGTGGCTTTGGGAAGGGTGGTGGTACCTTCTAACAGATGGCTCCCATCTGATCACCAAGTCAGAATTGCTTGTATGAAAAGCCTGCCGGCTTTTCAGGGTTTCTGGTGTGTGCATTCCAAAGAGGATCAAGAACATCTGGAGAACTTGGAACCAGAAGTACTCTGAGGTCATGGCCTCTAGGCGAACAATCAGCAAACTGAGTCACTGAAGTCTCTCTTTCATGCAGCATGAGGGTCTGGAAGCAGTGCTTAGGCAAGCCTGTGTCAGCAGAGCTTCTCCTATTTCCCTGGATTGGGCTTGTACTGGACCCCAAATCTCGTATGTGAACATTGCTGTCCTAAGTAAGGAGTTTAAAAGCATGAGGAAAGAGAATAGTTATAGATTCATAGAGGGTGCTAAAACAAGTGGCAGAAGACCAAATCCTTGAGCTGTGATGGGTATTAGGAGGAAAAGTGTGGGGATGTGGGCTTCTTCCAAGAGACTGAGAGACCTCTGAGATATTTTGATCCTTCATGGCATCTTCCACAGTTGATCAAAGAAATGCCATGAAGTGTGAGGGCTTTGTTTTTCTTGCTGTTCCCTGTATTTTCTGTGCCCAGGAAGAAACGAAAGAAGACTGACAGGAACTTAATGTGGATAATAGACATTTTACTCCGAAATAGCATTTGCAAAGGACGTTTCCCGTTAGGACTTGGAGTCCAAGAGCGTTCTCTTTCTTTCTGAGCTGTCTACCACCACTATCATCTGCCTACGCAGTTACCATCCTAGTGCATATTACCTTGTAATTTTCCATTTTCTTGCTTCTGTTATTCTTAGGTCCTAAGTACCTTAAGGGTTTTATTCCATGATCCATTCAGCCCTTGGAACTGTGCTTACTATAGGACCAGAAGCAATGATATTAATACAGTAATAATTGTCAGTGATGATTGTGGCTCTAATTAAACAATTGCAAGGGTGCAGCATTTTGTGTGTAGCTTGCAAAGCACTCTCACATATTTTACATCGTTTAAAAATTTGACTAAACTTGTGGAGATGGATGGTCCCCTTTGAGAAAATTGAACCTCATTGGAAGCACTTGCCCTTAGGCTCTCAACTAATAACTGATGGAAATTTGATTCCAGCCCTGGTCTTCTGACTCCAAACCAGAGGCTTTATTGCTGGTTAAGAGGATAGCTAGATTTCAAAACAATGCATTCAATCAGAGAACTGACTGACCTAAGTTGCTAGTTTTATATGTATACATCATGAGAAATGGAGGTACGTACAGTCTTGCCTTCAGTGTTTAATTATGGCAACTTTCAGAGCAACAGCACAGTTTTGTAAATTTTTAAAAGAAGAAGCTTTATAATGGTAAAGACTAATTCAAAATCAAACCAAACCAAACCAATCAAGGGGACCCTAAAGCCTTAAATGAGGAAATTCTTGAGTAAAATATTCATTTTTTGATCCCTGTTTTTGGTGCCTCAGGAATGTATCTTTATTCTAATAACTTAACTTTGATTTTCCCCATCTGAAAAATAATAGAGTTGAACCAAACGGTGCATCTGCCAATTCCTGTCTTGGTCTATGTGTGCTGCTATAACAAAAATACCATACACTGGGCGGCTTAAACAACCAAAATTATTTCTCATAGTTTTAGAGGCTAGGAAGTCTAAGACCAAGGTGCTAGCAGATTTGGTGTCTGATGAGGATTGTGGTTCACAGATTTTCATCTTCTCACTGTGTTATCTCTGGTGGAAGAGTCAAAAGAGCTCTATGGGGTCTCTATTAGAAGGGCACTAATCTCATAGGTGAGGGCTCCAACCCTCCTAACCTAATCACTTCCTCAAGGCTAAAGGTGTATCTCCTAATACCATCATTTTAGGGAGTAGGATTTCAACATAGATATTTTGGGAGGACACAAACATTTAGTCCATAACACTTCCCATGACAGAATTCCATGCTTCTGTAATAGTAATTAAAAGAGTTGGAAGGTAAGCATTTAATTATAGCCATTCAAAGCATAGTACTCATTTCTAGTGCGGGACCTTCTCTTATCTTGCCACTTGAGCACAGAATTACTGAGATGCTTTAATTAGGATCCAAGAGATAAAGTTCTCCATATACAAAACAGTTCAGAATTAGAAGTCAAGGTTCGAAAGGTCACTTTTCATCAGTCTGGGTCTATGGGAAAATCAAGAAACTGGGAGACACGTTGCTCAAGAGGTTGAAATTGATGCCCTTAGAGAGTTGTCCCAGGCCATCTTCCACAGATTACCATAAGTCAAGGACATGGTCAAGCATGTTGTGTAAAACCACATGGAAGATTGTATTCTAAAAATAAGAGGTTTATTATATACACTTTTTCATATCCTATTAATGCTATAGCCCCTCCTTCACCCAGGACCTGTGCCTGCGGGGCCACGCGTATTGCCACTTAAGAATCACTTATATGCAAACGATGAATCATGGAACACAACATCGAAAACTAATGGTGTACTGTATGGTGACTAACATAATGTAATAATAATAATAATAAAATGACTTCAAGGATGCCATTTCTCAGCAGCACTTACGCTCTGCTGGTGAGATGTTGTGCTAATAAATCATGTGCAGAACCTGAAATCCAATGCTATGTGGAAAGTCAGGGGTGTTTCTTTAACATCACAGAATGGATTCGCAGTCCTATCAAAGCATAATTTGGGAATGGAAGCCCTGCTTATGTAGGAACTGTTAATGTAAATGTAGGCTCTTGTTCACTTCCAGTATTTCCTAAAGGGCATCCATTTAAATCCTCTGGCAAGGGAACTCAGAACCTCAAATTATTCTATCAATAAAATACTAAAGTGGCCCACTGGAAATGAATTCACCGAGGGCTTACACCCCAAGCATTCAAAACTCAACAATTTTAATGCAAGCCAGGTATTTGTGAAAGGCCCAGAAAATTGCAGGCTGAAGTCTCAATGCAACAATCTCTGCATGTAAAGTCTTTTAAACTGTAGGTTTCAAAGCAAAGTTGTGAAGACTGGAGGACCATGTTGGATCAGCGGGAATTGCTTGCAGAAGACTAGCAGAGAAGCCTAGGCAGTGGAGACTGATGATGGCTTGGGTCTGAATCACCCAGAATAGCATCATGTGATGCACCCACATGCACCAGAACCATCTACTCAGTTTCAGAATCATTTCTAGGAGTGTAGGGAACTTGGGGAAGATTAGCCACTCAGTAGGGCCTTCCCTTCTCTGTTACATTTTTAATGACTAGAACCTGAGTAGAATGAACATGAAGAAAAAACCATGATAAAACCCATCTAAAGCATAGACATCAGGAACAGTCCGTAGATGGTAGTGGAAATAGTATCAATAGTAACATAAGCAGCATCATTGAATGTTTATTTCACTGCCGAATGTCTGCTGGGATTCGTTTCTCATAACACCCATATGGGAGTAGGTATTAATATTCTGATTTTATAGAATTAAGGAAATGAGCCTGGGAGAGGAGAAGCAGTGTGCTCTAGGACATATGCCAATGAGCTCAACAGTCAGGGTTGGCCAGCTCAGCAGTCCCCTCGTGTTCTCTCTCCCCCTTCCTTGCTGGGAGCAGTCTATCCCAAGGCTGGTAAACAACATGGAGGAAGTTGAGAAATGAGATCCATGATGATCTCATTTTGTATGGTGATGAAAATTAAATTTGAGCTTCTAGCAATTAATAGCCCTCTGTAACTCCTATTCCTGCCATGGCCTTGGGGTCTCCCAAAGCTTGGATATTAACCATGGGGCGGAGATTTTTTTGATACGAGCGCGTGTTTATTTAATGCCATTTATTCCAAACTGCTGGTGGTCCAAGGACTATGACAGTCTTTTGGCGTGTTGTTATTTTGTGAGCCTCGCTATGACGCAGCAAGGTGGGTGGTATTCCCATTTTGCAGTTGATACCAAAAAAAGCTTCAGAAAGTTTAAGTAATATTCCTAATAGCCTACATCCATTAAGTGCAGGGATGGCATAAGAACTGAGGGCTTCTTGACTCTGACAATCTTCTCACAGGACATGACCTCTGTTTCTCCTCTCAGACTACTCATTAGAAACAGCTACTATTTCAAAAAATAAAAATGTCTAGGCCCCTCTCCAGACCAATCAAAAAGAATATCAGGATGAAGAGGACCTAGGCCTCAGTATTTTCTAAAAGCTCCTCAAAGGATTCTAGTAAGTGGTCAAGATCGAGAACCATTGCCCTATGAAGCCACTGATTAAGCTAGCTGATGGAATATAATAATCTCTTTAAATAGCACAGCGACTCAATGATTTTGCCTTTTCTTTTAAAGCTACTATGACAGATCTAGTCTCTTCTGCATAGCCTTAAATGCCAGGTAAATGGTATCTGATAGCTGATATTCTCTGTTAAATTTTTAAGGATTTGAGTAGGCAGGAATTTTCCTGGTATGGGGTGAACATAAGGAGAGCCAGAAGAGGTACAGCAAATGTCTGTCCATCTAGATAGCTGCTTCAGTTTTCTAGTAGGTGCAGAAGTGGAATTAGATACCATTGTGTTCAGGACTTATGTCCCTGTGAATATCAGAGTACCCAGTCCCCAGGAAGTCTTACAAGAGCCTTAGGCGGACTGAGAAGAAAACACTTGTCATTGTCCTGGACTCTTGCTTCAGGGAGCCTCTACTCTTGATGGAATAAGCACAGATAATTCTTGTCATGTTCCCAGTATCAGTCTTCCTCCTGCAAAACCGTGGTCAGCATGGCATGGCATGAACTCTGTTTTACTTGAGACTCCTAGAGTAATAGAATGAAGGATCCTATGGGTAGATAATTTCCCCCAGCCACATTTGCAAAGTCCATGACTAAAGAGACTCTGTGGTTACGGTATTTGTTCTATTTCTTCCTTCCCACCCTGACCCCCTTCTCAACTCTAGACACACAGTAAATGATTTTAAAAGTTCAGAGGTAGAGCACCTGGGTGGTTCAGTTGGTTGGGTGACTGCCTTTGGCTTAGGTCATGATCCTGGAGCCCTGGGATCGAGTTCCGCATTGGGCTCCCGGCTCCACAGGGAGTCTGTTCTCCCTCTGACCTTCTCTCCTCTCATGCTCTTTCTCACTTTCTCTCTCTCTCAAATAAAATCTTTTAAAAAATTCAGGGGAAAAACTGGTCCAGAAGTAAGAGATTCAGCTATGTTTTAAAAGATTCCCCGAGGGCGCCTGGGTGGCTCAGTGGGTTAATGCCTCTGCTTTCGGCTCAGGTCATGATCTCAGGGTCCTGGGATCGAGGCCCGCATCGGGCTCCCTGCTCAGCGGGGAGCCTGCTTCCCCCTCTCTCTCTCTGCCTGCCTCTCTGCCTCCTTGTGATCTCTCTCCCTCTGTGAAATAAATAAATAAAATCTTTAAAAAAAAAAAAAAAAAGATTCCCCGAGATGATTCTTTCAAGTCCCCTAAAGGTACCATGTTAAAAAAAAAAAAAGTTTCTAGTGATTTGTGTCGGTAATTGTGATGATGTTAAATTTAACTTCAAATCAGTAGATGGCTAGCAGAATGGGTTCTGAGTTTAAGTTGGCAGTGTTCTGTGTCAAGTTTAAAATCCGTATACTCAAACTGTGGAAGCTGGCTTTGTAGTAGAATTTGTGACTGGAATGTTAAAGATATTTTTTAAAACAGGAATACATTGGAAGAGATAATGTGCATATTTGCATACTTGTTGGATGGCAGATACTTCGCATGCTCCCACGTCCCTGTCGGACATTCCTGATTGATCATGATGCTTTATCTCCTCTCTCTCTGTTTATGCACAGTCATGTACTCAGGAACATCATGAGCACTGTAACCTATGCAGTGATTACCAATAGGTCAGATTTGGTACAAAAGATCAAACCTATTATAGCAAGTTATAGTTTACAAATAATACTCATGCTTGTTACCTCGTTAATGCTGCTGTTTGCAAAGATACAAGCCCTATAGGTTATAAGGTGGAGGTGATTATCTAAAAATGGCAGGGCTCCTCATATTCCTTTTGAATGATAGATAAATACTGCAACCTGTTTTTTTGTTGTTGTTTTTGTTTGTTTTTTGAACATGCTTCCATGTTCCTAAATCCAGCAGGGGGAGTACCCTCCTTTCCTAGACTCTGCTTTTAACACCTGCTTAGTTCCAGTGCTGACAGTTTATTTTATAATCCCCCCAGATTGGAGGAGTCTGTTGGAAAAAGTCACATTAGGCCTTACGTGTTTGACCATCAAGGGAATTAGAGGTCAATTTCTCCACAACCGATGGAGTCCTATCTGTGGTACTTCTAGCTCTTCTCTTCCATTTGGCACCAAAGCCACATACAAAGCCACGTGGGCTGCAAGCATTTTTGGTGGAAGTCCTGTCTTTATAACTGAACATAAAATCATGATCCAATTTACTCTTGAGTCTAGTAGGTTGCGTGATCTCTCTGGTTACTGGATAGGTTTCAACTTAAGTAATTATACCCATACCCAACCTCCCAAATTCCAACTTGGTGTATATGGTTCTCTTTCTTTACTTGCCCCCATTAAAGGAAAGATTGTGGCATTCCTTATAGGAGCAGGCTGCCTTTTCCTGGCATGTGAAGTAATGTCCCTTTGCTAATTGGCATTGTGCTGGTTAGATCAGTACATAGGTTATTGCATGCTTTATCATATAAAGAATACCAGGGTGACTTGGGTGGCTCAGTCATTAAACGTCTGCCTTCGGCTTGGGTCATGATCCTAGGCTCCTGGGATCCAGCCCCACATTGGTTTCCCTGCTCGGCGGGGGGCCTGCTTCTCCCACTCCCACTTCCCTTGCTTGTGTTCCCTCTCTAGCTGTGTTTCTCTCTGTTAACTAAATAAATAAAATCTTAAAAAAAATACCAATCTTTGTTGCCCTCAAAATTGTGCATGATTCATGGGCTAAATACAGCCTGTAACCTCTTTTGGTACAGCTCTTGAGCTAAAAATGGGTTCAACATTTTAAAAACATCATAAAACAACTACAATAGCAAAATCCAAAGCGACATATATGAACAACAATATGCAACCCAGACTGTATGTGGCCTGTGAAGTCTACAACTTTGTAACTTGCCTTTTACAGAAAAGTTTGTTGAGTCCTGCTTAAGATGATTATAATAATAGTGATAGTATGAATAAGAGCTCACAATATAGTGCTTAGTATATAATGTTTTAAGCACTCTTCATGTTTTAACTCATTTAATCTTCATAGAGACTCTATGAGATAGTGTGGTAGGAAAACTTTAAGACTTTCCCCAATAATCCCCCCTCTGGCATTTACACTCTTGTGTGAACCCTTCCCCTTATGTTTGGGCTGTATTTAGAGACTACTTTGTAGTGAACAGTTATTTCCCTCTAACAGAATATGGCATGGGATATAGAATATTGATGAGATATTGCTGAGATTAGATTATGAAAGACTGTAGCTTCTTTCTTGGATTTTTCTCTTGGGCTCTCACACCCTCCTTTTCATCCCACTTCCTCTCCTCTTCCTCTCCTCTCCCCTTCCCTCCCTCTCCTTCTCCATCTGATTGTTGCCATGGAAGAAACCAGATGCCATGTAGAGATGCCCACATAGTTAGTGACTGAAGCCTGCCAGTTAAACCCATGTGTGAACTAGGGAGCACATCCCCCCCCACCACAATCGAGTCTTCAGATGAGATCACACCCCCCAGCCAACAACTTACCTGAGAGACCTTGTGAGAGATGTTGAACCAGAGACAGCCACCTGTACTGCATCCAGATTCCTGACCCATAGAAATTGGGATTATAGATATTGTTTGAAGTCCTGAGTTTTGGGGTAAGCTGTTGGGTTTTAATAGGTAAATACAGATGCTGGCCCCTGGAGGTGGAGATATTGCCATGCCAAATACATAATATGTGGAGTATCTTTGGAACTGGGTAGTGGCAAAGGTTAGAGAGTATGTGAGATTTTTAGGAGGACATTAATGAAAGCCGAAAGTACCTTGAACACATTATTCAGAGAACTATGGGTTTAACATGACACTGAGGGTGAGAAACTGCACGAAAGTGAAGAATATGAGAGAAGGGGGATCTTTCTTAGTGGTAGAAAGATTAGCAACACTGTGGCCTGTAGTTATGTGAAAAATAGAAAATGGGGCTAATGAATTGGCTGATCAACAAGCAAGGCATTGAGGATGCTGCCTGATTTCTTCCTCCTGGTAACAGTAAACTGAGAGAGGAGAGAGAGTGATTGAGAGATAAACAAAAAGGATCCAGGCCTTGGTGGTTTTGAAAATTACTCTCTATGAATGACAAGTGATGCTAAAATAAGAAATAGCTCCTAAGCAAAGATCAAATAGAGGGTCCTATCAGGAAAACATAATCAAAAGATGAAGCCGAAGGTGTGACTGCAAACCTGATCTTGAGGACTCTGAAAGAGAAAATGTAGTGCCTCAGTTTACCAGTTAACCATACAAAAGGCCCATTAGAGCAGTTGAGGGTCTACCTCCCACGTCTTCCCTCTGACACAGCAGGACCTCTGGGAAGGTTAAGGCTGTTGTTTCTCAGACACCTTAGCAGTAGCCCGAGGTAGAGAAGGACAATTTGGAAGAAATTCATAGATGCAACTTTGGTTTAATGGCATGAACTCAAGTAGATTCACAGAAGACCCATTAAGGTCTTATAACTGTTACATGTGCAGAAACATGAAAGCTCGAAGGGAGGGGAACGGAGGGCAGAAGGAAGATATGCCTTTGTACACTCAGAACTCTACTGTCGGGAAGCAGGCTGGGAGAGCTGTTCAGCTGCAAACACATGCTATTTTTCCTTAATAAAAGGAAACATACTCAGAGAACAGAGACAAAAGCCCAGAGGACATAGTTGAGAGCCATGGAGAATTATTCTCAGGCCTTGAGAGCTAACCAGGAAGCTTTCTACATTTTCCTGGCTAGATTTTTTTAAAATATTTATTTATTTATTTATTTATACATACATACATACATACATACATACATATATACATACATACAGAGAGACACAGCGAGAGAGGGAACAGCAGCAGGGGCAGTGGGAGAGGGAGAAGCAGGCTTTCCCACAGAGCAGGGAGCCCAATGTGGGGCTCTATCCCAGGACTATTGGATCATGACCTGTGCCACCCAGGTGCCGTTCCTGGCTAGATTTTAGAATTTGTATGGACCGTGCCTCCCTTGTGCCTCCCTTTACCTCTGTGTGAATGAGAATATGTACAGTGGTTATTTTATGCTGTCACTGCTGTATTTTGGGTGTGTGTAGAGAAGAGACACTTTCAGTTTCCCAAGTCTAGAATCATCATCTGAAGAGCTGTACTCAGGAACTACATGTGAGGAGAGTCATCTGCAACTGGACCTCCCTTATGTAACAAGATTCTGGCCTTGAGTTGATGCCGTCATTGGATGAAACTCATAGAGGCCTTGGGAGGGGGTGAATCTATTTTCCACGTAGAAGGGATGTGAGTCACTGGGGGTGGGGGTGTCAAAGAGGAGACTGTGATAGGCAGCTTCTAAGAGAGTCCCCATCTACTGGTGTTCATGTTCTTGAGTGCAAACAAGATTCAGTGACTCATTTTTGACAAATATGCCATTGCAAAAGTGATGGGATGCGACTTCCAATCATAAATTATAAAAAGAAATTGTGACTGCTCTCCTGGGTACTCTCCTCTTACTCTCTTTGCATTGCTAGCTCTGGGGAAAGCCAGCTAGTGTGAGGAACCCCTGTGTAGAGGCACTGAGGCCTGCCAAGAACCATGTGAGTGAGTCTAGAAGCAGACCTTCCCCTCCCTCAGGTGAGCCTTCAGATGAGACCATATCCTAGGCCAACAGTTTGACTGTTGAGAGACCATGAGCTAGATGCTCAGCTAACAATGACTGGATTTCTGACAAAAAGAAATTGTGAGATAATAAATGTTTTATTGTTTTAACTGCCAAATTTTGGGATAATTTGTTACATACCAATAAATAACTAATACAGATAGGTACAGCTATTACCTACATTTTATGAAAGAAATTGAGATATAGAAACGTATTTCGTGCCATCTTGCAAATGAAGGGTGGAGCTCAGATTTGAACTCAGGCAGTCTGGATCCAGATTCTGCATTTTGAACCACAAAGATCATAAAGAGACTGAAGTAAAATAGATGAGAATGTACATTTCTTAAATGACTCAATAGGGTTCATAAGCATTAAGAGTCCCTTTGCTGGTGTGGGTATATGGGTTTGTAAGCACACGTATGTGCAGATATATTCACCATTAACATTCTTGGAAAGCAGGGATGGTGCCTTCTGGGAACTTTATTGCCAGGTGCTGCTGGGTACAAGCATATATTTTTTAAATAGTTCTTTTCTGTCAAGCAATATTTACTGAAAGTCCAGACTAGCATTCTGCAGCAATCTGGGAATTCCTGAAACAATCTTTGGTCTCAAGTACTCAAAATTTAGGGAGAATGTGTGAGAGTAAGCTCAAAGCAATGAAATAAGTCCTATAGCCGCGTTTCCCCTTCCAATATTCTTCCAATATTCTTAATGTTTAGAATATTGTACACATTATGAGTAAGATCTGGGTTTTAAACTATTTAAGTAACTTTGGCACAAGCAAAGGATGGTTGTTGTGATTTTGGGTGACTTAGAAAAAGAAGCCAAGGTATTATTCACTTTTATGTTTAATATCTTTAAAATATTTTATTAATAGACTTCACTTAATTTTTAAAAATTTATTTATCTCAGAGAAAGACACACACACAAGTGAGTGGGAGTGGGGGAGTGGTGGGGGAGGGGCAAAGGGAGAGAGAGAGACAGAGACAGAGAGAGAGAAAATCCTGAAGCCTACTTCACAATGAGTGCAGAGCCTTATGTGGGGTTCCATCCCAGGACCCTGAGTTCTTTAATTGAGCTGAGATCAAAAATCAGACGCCTAACTGACTGAGCCATTGAGGAGCCCTGGGACTTTATTTTTTAAAGAAATTTTAGATTCACAGCCAAAATGGAGGTACAGAGATTTCCTTTATAGTCCCTGACCCCTCCCGCACCACACATGCATAGCCTCCAACTGATACCTTTTAAAAGTCTAATCACCAAGTTCTCACTGAAAAACTTCCAATGGTGTCATCACATATAAGTAATTCAGTCAGTTCCTCAGGTATTAATATGCCAGAGACACATACATTCTCTTTGGTTCCAGAGCTGCAATAAACTGCTAGGTGATAACTTCAATTTGAAGAATTTAACAAACCTCACTACTTTTACATGCCTGTTCTGTGCATTTCTGTTTTGTGCATACAAAATGCCACCAGGAGACCAGGATTTTGTAGACACTGTTCAGTAAGTAGTGACCGCTTTCCTTCTTTTTTTCTCAAGGGGTTGAGGTGCGGGTGGCAGGATTCGGGGACATGGGGCAAGTGTGGCTCCCAGCAACGGAAGGCTGTTCTTGTCAGACTTCTGTGTTATATTAAATACATCTGTCAGTTGTCAGCTTGTTTTCTTGGGTTCCTTAGAATAAGTGTTGACTGCCATAGAACAGACATCTTGAAATGTGTGTCTACCTCATTGTTGCTCCTGAGACATCATTTTTGTTTGCTTGGTGATCAACTACCAGTGAAAGAGTGAGAAAAGCACCAATGACTTTGAACTTACTGGTGCAGTCATTTTTCTAAAGCTATGATTGTGTCAAAGAGAAAGAGACAGATGCTCCTGTAGTATGACTTTATTTTTTTAAATTTTATTATTTCTTTTCTTTTGTGTGTGTGTGTGTGTGTGTGTGTGTGTGTTATGACTTCAACCGAGCTTTTCTTCTCAAAATGCCTAGTGATCAGGGGATGGATCCAGCGCCCCTCAAAAGTGGGTCTGTCCACTGGGAGTGTCCATTTCACCTCTGACCTTGTTAAAACTGTAAATGCTCAAGTCCCATCCAGGTGTAATTAGTCAGCATCTCTGGGACCAGCCCCAGCAAGCTGTGCTTTAATTGACCATTCTGATATACTCCAAAGTTTGAGAAGCAAGCTTGGAAGACTGAGCTAAAGGTGTGATTAACACTGCCACAGCTTTCTGAAATCTGCAATACAGGTTTCCTCTGCTCTCCAAAAGTAGAGCTTTCCTATGAAACCTTTCATAAACTGAAACTGTATAAAGTGAAGAGTGCCCACTACTTTCTGAATGTTTGCATCACCCCCTTCACTTTCATGAAAGGCCTGTATTAGTATAGTAATGGCTTTTTACATAAAAGCAAAAGTCCCCTTTGGGATTTCTTTTGGTTGGCAAAACCAGATACCAGTATAGGTCTTTCCTAAAAGCAACGTGATGTAACAAGAACCTTGGGAAAGCAGGGGGTACCTGTAAAATATTTTCAGCTCTTCTGGTGAGAGTTCCTTTGTTTATGTAAATTTTTTTCTTAACACCTTATTTTTCTTCTGTGTAGCCGTGATACTCTAGATGCAGTTTGTGAGAAATCTTTTAAAAGGGCGGGGGGGGGGCCTTAATGGAACAAGTAGATTTTCCTGCAGCTCCTTTCCCTGTGGACCCTCCTGTAAATTTGGGGGGGTCCTAGAGATTAATTTATCTTTTCATTTCAAAAATATTGCCAACTTGACTAATTGTAACAACTTCAGAATTTAAATTTGTGTTAGAACTGAAATGTCTACCCTTAAATCCTCTCTTTACAAAACAAGCTATTGTTGTCATGGTTCCATGGGACAAACATAAACTTTCAGTGTCGTTAGAAAACAATTATTAGTGAGCTCTAATAACTGTTTATTATAGATAAAAAGTTATTTAGTTAGATAACTTCTCAGATGACGCTATTTAAAAGAAGATGGGTATCTCTTACTCTGTCTGGGGGTCTCCTCATTAATTGTCAGTTGAACTGTGCCAGGAAATTATTCTGCCATTTATATCCTATTTTAAGCTTATTGCAGATGTAGAGCCTCATGTCAAGGCTGGAACATTCTGAATCTTTCCTGTCTCTTCAGAACAAGAAGATAATAAACATTTCTGACAAACTGTGATCAGGAACTGGCTTGGTAGTTAATGAATAGGTCAGAGGTGGTCATCAGGGATGGTTCTGAAGAATGTTCATAAAGAGTGCTCATTGGCTTAGACCTACAGCTCCATAAAAATGGTGATAAAAGGCACAGGGTGGGTGGAGAGATGGGTGGGAGAGATTAAAGAGAGGAGGGTTCTCCATGGCCTCCACGAGTCACAGTACTCACTCTTCCCTTGTTTTGCTCTCCTAGTATTTCAGGGAGTCTAGGGATGTGCCTAAAAAAATCTAACCTGCCATAAACTAAGAGGAAAGAATATGGGGTCAAATTTGGATTTGGGTACTAACCTCTGCCTCAGAGTGAGGTTGGGGAAGTTATAGATAATGGAGCAGCTGGCTGGGAGGGATGTGGCAGCGAGGCCCCCGTAGGAGGCAAGAGGTTTTGTCCCATGTCTCCCTTCCTTTAGCAGTCCTGTGACTGATAACCTATGCTTTGTTCTTTGATGGAGGCAGGTACCACACGCCATCTTTGTCCGCTGCTGCCGCCATATTCCTCCTTCTAGCTGACTAAGGTGGGTAGGGAGCATAAATCCTGCAGTAATTCTTATTTCTCTCACCTCTTCCTCCTAGTTTGTAGCATGAATAAAACACTATTTTTTAGTTGCAGAAGAGTGTTTGTGTGATTAAGGCTGTCTGTGTGCTGAATCTGATTTTTATGTGTCCCGTAAGATAAATGTCAAGTATATTACATAGAAAGAGACCCTTATCTCCTAAAGGGACACCATAAAGAAAAAGCAATTTTAGAAAAACTACCAACCTTTGTAACCAAAATATACATAGAAACATGATTAATACATATGCTAAATTATTTCCCATTATGAACATGAACCAGAATTGTCTCCTCTATTCCTATGTAATCTGAAAATATTTTCTGAGCTCCTACTTACTATTTGACCATTTCGATCCTGGTACTATCTTGCGCGATTTGACACCTGTCCCTGGTGATAAGTAGACCTTGCTTAAGCTCACCAGCTCATTGTATCCCCCCATGGCCCCAGCCTCCTCTCCCCTTTTCCACTCCCCTTCTCTGGTCCTCTTGCCCTCCTTTTCCCTGTCTCTGTGTTCTTAACATTTTCATGTAACTGAGTCACTCAGTGCTATGACTGGTTTGAAAGTCATTTTAAAATGGCTGCTTCCGGGCGCCTGGGTGGCTCAGTGGGTTAAAGCCTCTGCCTTCGGCTCAGGTCATGATCTCAGGGTCCTGGGATTGAGGCCTGCATCGGGCTCTCTGCTCGGCAGAGAGCCTGCTTCCTCCTCTCTCTCTCTGCCTGCCTCTCTGCCTACTTGTGATCTCTCTCTCTCTCTCTGTGTCAAATAAATAAATAAAATCTTTAAAAAAAATAAAAATAAATAAAAATAAAATTGCTGCTTCCTGAAAATACTTCTCACATTCATGGATTTCTAGATCTCTATGTCAGGATAATTTACTATGTGTATATGAGATAGTAATTTACCTAGCACAGTGGATTTCAAGTTGTGGAATGCATTGGAAACACGCGGAGCAGGTGTTAAACCAAGGGTTGCTGGGTCCCACTCCCAGAGGACCTGATTAGTAGGTCTAGGGAAGGGCTCAAGAATTTGCCTCTTGAATAACGCTCCAGCTGATACTGATGCTGCCAGTCCTGGAACCACACTTTGTGAACCACTGACTTAGGACATTGTCTTAGGGACCATTTGTTTGTTTGTGTGTCTCTCTTTGTGGAATAATTAAAGAAGAAAAACTTGTGGTAGTATTTTCTGGGGATGAAAGTCCAGATAGGGTTAAGAACCCAAAGACCTTCCACTCTCTCCAGACTGCCCTTACTCCCCAGGAAATACCCTATATCTGGCTCATTAACACTGAAATGTACATTCCTGTTGATGGAGCCAGGGTGGCTCTTGGCTAAGGGATTTGATTTTCACCAGGTGGGAATGGAGTAAGTATTGTATATCTTTAGCTTTCTCCTGCTGGGTAGGTTGTGGCCGTCTGTGCATAATACTCCCTTTTAGGATGCTTGTGTACTTTTTCTCTTTCTTTGTGTGAAAATTCCAAATAACTGCTCATATGCCTCTTCAAAGACTATTTTAATCTTTGGCAATGAAAGCAAACAGGAAATTCGCTAAATGATCTGGGTATTCAAATATGTAGTAATGTAGAGAGTTCAGGAGAAAGTAGTTTGGTAAATTTTAATTGTTCAAGATATCTCAACTTATTAAACAGTCATGTTCAGGAAGAAAAATGAAAATATTTACTTTAAAAAATGCTGGGATATTCAATTAAAATACTTTTTCCTTTGTCAGTACTTATTTAATACTCCTTCCTTTCTTTCCTGTTTTGAATTATCATTTTGCTTCTGGTTATATCTTAAATTTGTCACCTTCTTTAATATAATGTAATGCTTAATTTTTATTGGCAAACATGAATTGATAGTATTCTTTGTCTTGATAATGGTAAACATTTCTATAGTTTCTGTGGTCATTAAAATGGTTTTGTTACAATTAAAGGAAAAACAGCTTTTTAAATTTGTATGAACATTATTGTTTCCTCATTTCTGACCCTGATAGCCTATAATAAATAGATCTGTCCATTCTCCATTTGACCCCTCCACCAAGGACAAACACTAATTACTTTACGAAATTAGTGAATAATATTTCAGATTGAGTTAGTATACTCTTCTCTTGAGCTTGGCCATTGTTTGGTAGCGAGATAGATTTATTCTTATTTTATCACATTAAAGGTAAGAAATTACTTGCTAGGGGAACCTGGGTGGTGTAGGCGGTTAAGTATCTGACTCAGTTTTGACTCAGGTCATGATCTCAGGGTCTTGAGATCGAGTCCTGCATCAGGCTCCACATTCACCGTGGAGCCTGCTTAAGACTCTTTCTCCCTCTCCCTCTGCCTGTCTGCCTTGCACTCTCTTTCTCAAATAAATAAATCTTTAAAAAAAAAGAAATTAAATGACTTGCTAAAGTTTGATAAATGCTGTAAATGTAATTTTAGCACATCATTTATACTTCCTTTCAAAGCTCTTTTAGTTAGTCTACTTCAAATAGATACTAATCTATGAGAAAAAGAGGTTTTAAGAAAGGCCCCTCTTTCTTGCTTGTTTCCTAGACACAGGTCTAGAAGTATGACTTTCATGGTTGCCATCTACTGAAATAGAAATGGAAAAAAAATCTCTCAATGTGGTGTCTCCATTTTGAACTCTGAGACAGCCGGTTTTCATATATAGTCCACGGTTAGCTCTTACTCTCACCATCCATTGACCTTAGTTCCAACTTTGCCCTTTGTATTTGAATAAACATTTACCATTTGTATTTCTTGACTATACCCATTAGCTAAAGTTCATTAAGGAGAGAGACTATCTTTAACTTATGTCTTTATTCCCCAGGTAACACAACAAAATAAGCACTCAACACAATTTTTTTAAAAAGATTTTATGTATTTATTTGACAGGGAGAGATAGATTACAAGTAATCGGAGAGGCAGGCCGAGAGAGAGGAGGAAGCAGGCTCCCTGCTTAGCAGGGAGCCCGATGCAGGGCTCGATCCCAGGACCCTGAGATCATGACCTGAGACGAAGGCAGAGGCTTTAACTCACTGAGCCACCCAGGTGCCCAAGCACGCAATACAATTTTATTGGTTGGTTTCATCTTTTGACTTCAGGACAGCTAATCATAAACTCCTCCTCTCTAACTCATGTTTTGTCTATGTTCTCACTCCTTGGATTTTCCTTCCTTCCTTTCCTCTCTGAGTTAGAGAATAGAAATCAAAGCTAGCAGCTCTTACTTGAAGAATCTGTTCCTAGTACTTTATTATCTTTCCTGCTTCTTCACTTGCTTCCTTATTGCCCTTTCCCCTTCTCCCCATGAATGTACTTTTCTCTCTCCCATCTTGAAACAACCACGGGAACTTTTCTTTGAATCTCTAACCCTTTGAGTGAACACTCTTATTTTTATCCCTTTCACTATTGACCTTCTGGAGAGGACAGCTGCCCCTTTCTTAGCACCTTCCATTCACTTCCGGACCATCTTGAACCTCAGCATCTGCCACATAGCTCCACTGAAACTCCTCTTTGTGAACATGACTCTTGACTTTGTAATTCCCAAATGAAACCCTCTTAAGCCATCTTCTGTCTTTCATCACACTCTCCTCTATTGTCTTCGCTGGCACAGAGCCATCTCTGTTCTTGCTTTGCATTATCTTACCTCTATAGACCACTCCATCTTTGAGTCATTGTCACCTCTTCTTTCTGTTATTTAAATGTGAATATGCTCCAAGCTTCTTGTCCTACCCACTTTTGTTCTTTGTTTTCCACTTTCTTTCTTTTATTCATTTCATCTGCTCACATGATTCCACTTTGACTTTTATACAAGTAACTCTTAAACATCTTTATCTCAGTCCCACAATTTTCTACAAAGCTCCTGATCTATGTTTCTCTCTGGCCTTTAGAAATATATATTTGGGTTTCTCACCTGGATTTTATTTTATTTTAATTTAATTTATTATTATTTATTTTTTTAGGGAAGGAAAGAGAGGAGAGGGAAGGGAAGGAAGGAAGAGGGGCAGAGGGAGCGGGAGGGAGAGGAGCTCAAACAGGCTCCACACTCAGCTTGGAGCCCAACACAGGGCTCTATCTCATAACCTTAGCCAAAACCAAGTGTGGGACCCTTAAATGACTGAGACACCCAGGCGCCCCTCACCTGGATTTTAACTTAAAGCATATTTAATATAAACTCATCAGTTTCTTTTCCTTCTCTCAAATCAGTTTTTCCTTTAATTTTATACATCTGTGAAGGAAGCCATCTTTCTTTGGTAACACTAGCTTGAAACTTAAGTACCATCTTTGATAATCTCCTCCTATTCATCCAAATCGTCAAGTCCTGATAGTTCCTCTGTCACTCGTATCCTCATTTTCACTTGTACTCTCCCCACCTTGGCTCAGGCCCTCCTTAACTCATACTTGAACTATTGCTACCAAGACTGCACAAGTCATTTTGTTTTTGGTTTTCTCTATTTTCTACCCATTCGAGCAATCCTGAAGACTTACAGTCTTATTTTAATAAAACAACACAAAAGTTGTATTCTTTGCTGTTCTGAACATGTCAATCTTTTCTCATGTCCTAACAAGTAAATTTTTATTTTTAAGATTTTTATTTAATTGAGAGAGAGAGAGAGCTTATGAGCAGGGTGAGAGGCAGAGGGAGAAGCAGACTCCCTGATGAGCAGGGAGCGTGATGCGGGGCTCAATCCCAGGACTCCAGGATCATGACCTGAGCTGAAGGCAGTCGCTTAACCAACTTAGCCACCCAGGCACCCCGTAACAAGTACATTTTAAACTCATTGGTCTGGTAATTGGAATGTTCTAGTCATAACTTGCCTGTCCTTTGATATCTAGTCCATAGTCTGTATTTTAACCATGTATTGTCTTATTGTTTCGGGTTTGATCCCAGAGACCTGCTGGTTTTCCTAGACTATATAGGGTGTTTCTTTTAGGGTTTTACAATGATTAAAATTATTTTAATAATTAAAACCATTAGCATTTTATCAAAGGAAAAATTATGTTTAAATTAGCATGTTCATAGGGGCGCCTGGGTGGCTCAGCCAGTTAAGTGTCTGCCTTTGGCTCAACTCATGATCCCAGCGTCCTGGGAATTAGGCCAGGACTAGGCTCCCTGCTCAGCTGGGAGCCTGTTTCTCCCTCTTCTCCCTGCTTGTGCTCTCTCTCACTATCTCTGTCGCTATCTCTTCCTCTTTCAAATAAATAAATAAAAATCTTTTAAAAATTGGCATGTTAATAAATAACTGAATGAAGAGGACTTTTAAATTCCCAAAGCTGTTCTTATAGTTCTAAGGTTCTCAGTTTAGACAGGGGGAGGAAAAATTGTATGCTTCCACTGAGCTGGGCCTATCTTTTCCTTTTGGCAGCCAAATGGGGTAGCACAAAGGCCAGATTGTGTCCCTGTACTGTGAGGACTGCAGTGATGGGGAGGAGGGATGGGGAAGAAATGTAGTAGTGTAAGTTATCCCAGGAAAGTGGTCCATTTATTTTGTCTGAGATGTCCAGTTTATTCGTATGATCGATTCCCTCACCATGTTTGTCACGTCTCTTTAAACGGCCACCTTCTCAGTGAGGCCCATCTTGGTCATCTTGTTTGAAATTATAAACTGTTTCCCTCAAGTACTCTTTTCCCCCCTTTACCCTGGCTATTTTTTTTACCCGACAGATCTCCCCACCTTCTGACATTCCTTATAGGTGTTTATTATGTTCATAGCCTGCTAGTATTTAAGCTTTATGAGGATGGGTGTCATTGACTGTTTTATTATGGTAATGCTCTTTGAATGATGTCTGACACATAGTATGTGCTCAGTAAATACGTGTTGAATCGAGGAAGAAATTATTCAACAAATAATGTTTGTCATGCTGAGTACATGCTAAGAACTGCGTTGATTATGGGGACCTGCAATGGAAAACAAAACAAGAGTTGGTCCTTGCCCTTGTCTACCTAATAGTCTAGTCAAGAAAACCTATGCCAACATTACAATGAGATTGATGAGTGTTTTGATCTGAGAACGCTGAGCTACACAAGGGACCTTTTGCAGGATGTCATTAAAGCTTCCCTGAACAGATGATGACCAAGCTGAGAACTGAGGGTGATTATGAGCTGACCAAGTAAAGAATGAGAAGAAGGGAGAGGTTTCTTCCATCATATCTAATCATTGCTAGTTGGAGGAATTGCCAGAAGTCAAATGGCTAGCCTGTAGAAAGGAAGGCTTGTGTTGGAAAGAGAAGCAGGTAAGAGGTCAGAGAGGTCTTTTTAAGCCCTTCTAAGGGGTTTGCACTTTTCCCAAGGCCAGCAGTCTCTCTGTACACACTCCATTAACTCGTGGAATAGAATGCATTTCAGAGTGTGAATGTCTTCCAGTTGACTTTGCTCCTCAATGGATTGGAAAAATACTTTGTAAAGAAGCATGCATTTAGTCAGAGTGCAATAGGTATAATACCACATTTTTATTTTTAGTATTTGTGGCTATAGAGCAGTCACAATTCTGACCATGGAATGTTTGGTTTGGCATTAGCCAACAGCTTGTTGTTTAAATAATACTCACATTTTGCTTAAAACAGCAAGCACAGTTTAATGTTATTCTCCAGAGTAATCAGATTAGTGACACATGTTGGGAAAGGAAAGAAACTAGTTTTAGGAGGTATTAGATATCTTTCTTAGTAAAACCTATTGTGATATAGGTCTCTTCTAATTAAGATGTGTGAAAATCCTGCTTTCAGTATATAGGACAAAGCCCAGACCATGTTATTAACGTGGATAGAGGTTTGTTTTACACTTTCTCTTAATGCTCTCCCTTTAGGTCCCCTCTCTCTCTTCTTTTAGAACTCCCTATGGACATATTAATGTCCTGCAACTTTCTGGTTACCTAGAGGAACACTCTACCCCTGTTAGTATGTGACATTATTGGACCTAACCAGTCTCTGCTCTGTACCACCAACAACCTTACGACTTACAGCTTCTCTTTCCTATTCCTTTTGGGTCTTCCTGGGTGATTTGGTAGCTAATCTTTAATAATGTTAATTCATTCTGCTACTTTTATGACTATTAGAACTTTTGGAAGTATTTGCATTATAAATGATAAAAGAGGCATTTAATCAGTTTGTACTCAGGAAATAAGCTTCAGTGCAGCTGAGTTGGAGAAGTCTTGTTTCTCAAGAAAAAATAAGAATAAATGGTGGGACTTGTAGTCCCTTGAATTTGATCCTTACATATCTGATACTTGCCTATTTCTAAAGCCTGTCAGTTTCCAGTGGAATCTATCTGGATGATAAAACTCTTGTTTTATCCTTTCTAGTGGAATTCCTTTCCAGTGGAATCTATGTGGATGATAAAATGTCACAAGAGATTTGCTGTCTCTAGTTTGTGACAGACTGGCCTGTTTGGGGTGAAGAAGCTGCTTAGTAGTACAGAACAAACACATTGTGTTAAGGTA
Organism: Ailurus styani; assembly: GCA_002007465.1. Classification (NCBI taxonomy): domain Eukaryota; kingdom Metazoa; phylum Chordata; class Mammalia; order Carnivora; family Ailuridae; genus Ailurus; species Ailurus styani. Next base: position 2,832,175 of record LNAC01000168.1, on the reverse strand, counting down.
GAGGATCTCTGTTTCCTGATAATCACAGAAACTGATAATTGCCTAGCTTCTCGGAGGCTTGCTTATTTTTCCTGCTTTTCTAAAATATACTTCCTTCTGCAATATATCAGCTAAGTATTAAATGATTATCAAAGTATTTCAGAACTACAAAGTGTACACAAATAGGGGATGGTATTTAAAGCCTTCTAGAGTTCCAAGGATTTTATTTGTATGTGATTTAGGGTAGCTGTTCACATGAAGAATTCCAGCTTATTGCAACTCAAATACTGATGCATAAAATTTTAAAGGCTTATATTTTTGTTTGTTTAACTAGAACTCACAGTTATAACTTCTTCTTGACTGAAGTAAAATTGTTCCGTATAAGAGAAATATATCTTCTCCAAATAGAATGTATAGAAATAGCATCTGAAGATTTATTACAGAAAGAAAACAAATGGTGCACAATTAAAATAGGCACGTTCTCCAGGAAAAATGTCTCTAGCAGGCCTCAAAATGCTGACTCTACTTTTGGATTTGTCTGGTCTGGCATACATACCAAGAATCTAAAGTATTTTAGGGTGATGCAGTCTTTTATTTTAGTGATCATGATATGTGAAATCAAAGGGCACTCGGGAGAGTGTGATTCAAAACCTGGCCCAACAAGAGGCAGTATCCATGGGCGTCAGTGACCTGGCCTGACCTCACTGCTGGGCGGCCGCCTTCATGGCCATTAATTATGCCCATCCATCACTGGACATGTCAGGCGCACCTCTGTCATCAGGTAGACCAGCTGCTCATGCTACTTGCCGTGTGAGCCTTCGTTGTTCATTCCTGGGTGGCTATTAATGGGACAGCAGCTTGGGGACGTTTCAAAGTGACATTTTTGTCTGTTGCCCTTCTGGGCCTCTGGGGATCTTAGAATAGTCTACTCTCCCCATACTGCAAAGCCAAAACACAAATCAAAAACCAAAACTATTCCTGCCAGCATTTCAATTAATTACGAAATCAAGAAGGGCCTAATCTCCTTGAAAGATCAGTGTGGAAAGAAAGGCTTTTTTTTTTTTTTTTTTTTTACTTAAAATAAGTCTGATTTCAAAAGTATTAAATACATTGGTAATCATAATAGCTTCCAACTAATGGAAATTTAATGTTTTCTCTCAACCTGTAACATTGATATCTTGCCTACAAGATTTCAAAGAGGTATAGAGAAAAGGCAGAGACTAGAGAAATCAGCTGGATGAAGTAGCATGGCCTGGAGGACAGAACTAGCTTGGAGTCTACTTGACATGGGTTTGAATCCCAGCTCCACTGGTTCCTGGCGGTCTGACTTTAAAAAGTGACCACTGATTTGCACATGGATTTTGATTGCACTGGATACAGAATACGTTCGTTCCATTTTTGCAAAGGAATAAAAACATTAAGGAGAGACCGTTGTCTAAAGTTTACTGGTACCATAACTTCCCTCACAGCCAAAGGTCAGATTTGACAGCAATAACAAACTGACAAAGTTGTGAATTCATAACATAAGTAAGTTAAAAAATGGATGGATCATCTGTTATAAATGTCAATCGTCCTTTTCAGGGGAATAACAAAGCACTAACCCTAGAGCCTAACCAGCTATTTATGAAGAGAAAATGGAATCCCAGGACCTCATGCATCCCAGCAACAAGAAAAAGCTAACACCAGCAAAGACAGAACTTAACAGAAAAAAATATGACACGATGTTGTCTGGGTCATTATTTTAGGAACAAACTGTGTTGCTAACCTCAACAGAATAGCTATCTTGTGCCATTAAGAGAAGACTGAATTATGTTTGGCATATATCTTTTGTAATATAATGCCATGAAGTGATTATGATTTGGAGACATACATAGTTACCTTTATTTATCTAGAAATATCACCATGTGGAAGATCACATTGACAGGTTAATGGGATATTATTCTAGTTTATTCTTAATGACAAAAATGTCTTCCTATAGGTAATTTAAAAAAATAACTCCTTAAAGAATCATAAGTCAAGAGGGTCTTCTAGTAATTTTGGTGGGCTCAAGAATTAACATGAGTATATTATTATTTTATGAACTTTTCTTGTTATGGGATGGAGTTTCTTTCTGTAGAACAAACATTTCACACAAGGAGCTTTTATATTCACAATGCATTGAGTGAACTAAGTGAGTTAGTTTCCAAGGTTTTTACTGGTGGGAATTTAAAAAATTTAGGCTGGGAAAACTGTCAAGTTAACCCTAATAGAGACATGCATACATAAACACCTCTGCCCAAAACTTGCTTGTTTCATCCCATTTCTCTTAATGACTACCATAGATCAAATGGTGTTGTTAAAATTAGGATTTTATGATGCACGCTTAAAAAAATTAACTTTGTTCCTGAGTCGAGTAAAGATTAGGGAAGGAAGGCAGGTTGATTCTATGGATGTTTATATATTAAACTAGCTAATCAGATGTTTGAATCTGATTTGTCTCCCTCCTTGGCGTGTGGAAATAGGCAATTTTCCTTTTTAGGCGTACATTACTATACATCGCTATTACAAAATATACATGTAAAGGGTAAGGTTACTATATATCCTTGTTTCCCCAGGGCAGACGTGATTTATGTCTTATGTCTTGACGTTCTGTCTGGTTTAGCGTGTATCTAGTATTTTACTTTTTAACCAAGTGATATCATTAATGTCATACTAAAAATAAACCACGTTGTTCTACCACAGTCTCATTCAGTCGTGCATGAGATGCATTTACAGTGAATGCAGAGTTCCCCCTTTAAGTTGTGATTAAATCTGAAAGCCAACTGGTGATGACCTTCTTTTCCCCAGTCCTTTCCAGAAGCAAGGTAAGTAACAGCTCCCTTTCCAAGGATGCATGCACTCTGATAAAAGCAAGCCCTCTTGGCCATCAGTAGAGAGGGAGAGTTAACTACTTAGGGTCTTAAGTTGTGATGGAAGAGGTCCTTGATACTGCCCTTCCTGCTGACCACTTGGTGTTCCAGCTAGTTGGGCTGTGGCACCGGCTACAGACTACATAGACTTTTCAGGCCACTAGGAAGCAGAGGTAATTGGAAACAGTAAATAAGACATTAGGAGGGCGCCTGGGTGGCTCAGTGGGTTAAAGCCTCTGCCTTCAGCTCAGGTCATGATCTCAGGGTCCTGGGATCGAGGCCCGCACTGGGCTCCCGGCTTGGCGGGGAGCCTGCTTCCTCCTCTCTCTCTCTCTCTGCCTACTTGTGATCTCTGTCTGTCAAATAAATAAAATCTTTAAAAAAAAAAAAAGACATTAGGAGTACATGAAATATGTGTGGGGAAATAGAGGTTGAGTGGTCCTGTCACGATGCCTGTAGAGACAAATCTAAGTACTTCTGCTGTGGTGATTTCATCATGTACTGTGTGGTACAAATCCATACCTATGTGTTTGTTTTAAGCAGGTCATGAGAATTAATTGCACCATTATCAGAGCAAGCTCTTATGGGCTAAATCATTCACTGTTTCAATTCTTACTGGTTTCTTTCTGGAAGCCAGGTGAAATAGAGAATTGATTAGGGGGAGAAAGTCTAAGAGATGGCATTTCTCTTTAGTGCCCAATAAGATAGAATTGATTAGGGGGATGAAAGTCTAAGTGATGGCATTTCTCTTTAGTGCCCAATAAGTTAGCACAGAAGTCTGAGGTTCACTTCAAGTTACCACTTGTGCTATCATTTTTTAAGCCTTCAATTAAAAAAATTTCAGTAAACCCATTTGACCCTAATGAGTTTTAAGTGTGCACCACTAGGGGGGCGGGAGTGATATTAGTAATGGCATGAAAACCAAGGATACAAATCTGAAGGGACATCAGGAGCTATTTCAGAAACGACTGATGACGTTGAAGAGATTGTATGTGAAAAAGATGATTTAGCACATAAAGCTGCAGAAAGTGCTTTTATCACCACTCGATCCCTTCATTTAGAATAAATGGCTGTTTTCCTGAGTTAATTTAGCACATCCATTTCAAATTATCTTGTGCAAAAAATCAAGCAAGGGGAGTTGTTAATGTATTGACTTTGCTGGGAGGAGAAGAGTTTTGCAAATATTAAATGGCATAAATTTTATATCAATGTCATCAGCTGCTTTAAATAGAAAAATCAATTAAGATAATTCCAATAATGGCTTGATTATTTCCATTCAGTTGATGGAATAATAGTAAATGTTGGAAAGTTAATTTGTTGAGGCTGAAACACTTGACAATATTATAAGTGTTATGGTAGATTCTGTTAAAAACTCAGACATAATGTGAGATTGGTTTTTTTTTTTTTGCCATAATAATACAATTATACATGTTGGTGGAGGACTTAATCATCTTCAAAATGGCCTTGTTAAATTAAGCCTATAGAGCAAAAATTACTTGGAATTAGTTGGGTGTGTTGCAAGTCATGGTTATGTGCAAGCCAGCTAATATTCTACCAATTGTGATATTTGGCCAATTGACATAGAAATTATAACTTTCAAAATTTGTAAATATTTTGTATGCACAGAGTTAGGCTGATTGATACAGTCAACTGATGCTGAATATAAGAACAGAGCAAAACACTTCATTGTGGTAGTACGTGCTTTTTCTCTTGGCTTTCCACATACCAGATTTTAGGAATGTTTAAAACTTTGAAGAATCTCAGCATGTCACCTTTATTGTCCTAAAATCACATTGAAATTTTTTTATAATGGACTATTCTAAATTTTGGTTACATGTTGTTTAAAATTAGTTGGGTAAAATCTTTGACCAAATTATTTAAGAAATAAAGTGCTAAATTTTTTTTACCTTCAGAGCTTTTAATGAATTGCAGCTATTGGGGGGAAAAGCTTGCAAACAGTAAGAATTTGAAATTTATTTCTCCATAAATATGGAAGGCGCCGAACAAATTAAATCATAAAATCTTAAATGATGTGCAAATTATAGATCACAGAAATAGTTCCAGTTCATATGCAGAAGTCTGCCAAACTTGATTTAGGGAAAATTGCTTAATATACCAAAATACTACAAATATTAGTATTCTAATTCTGCCTGAATTTTGTAAAATCAATAAATTTCTACCAGAGGAAACTAAAAAAGAACATTACTGGGGGTTCATTATATGCCAGTGACTTTTCCTGGACAATCTCATTAAATCTTCATGACAACTCTCTGAGATGGGTTAAAATGATCTCTTTTCTCATTAAAGAAATACAGGGTGGATTAGTCAAGTGACTTGTTCAAGATCATCGCTAATATATGGAGTCTGAAACCAGATATGCTTGATAAGAAAGCACCACCCTTCACTACTACTTTCTACTGCCTCTGTGTATTGGGGAATCATATCAAAGAAAGATCGTACAACTCCAGATGTTCATTGTTACAGCTTTTATTTAGTTTATGTTTCTCTCTGCAAGCCAATTGAAATGGGAGGTTGAATTTCGGGAATATTTGACTCTTGAAAGCCTGGAGCTATTTCTACTCAGTTGTTGAAGGAGTTAACTAGTAAGATATCCTTAAAAGTATTGCCTCTCAGTTTAAGTCTTGGCTAACATGTAATACGGAAGGCTGAGATTGTGAGGTGATATCCTTCCAAGTCTGTGGTGATCAAGACTTCCACAGGAGAAAACCCACAAGGAACCAGTGGAAATGTTTTGTGGTAAGGAGTGATTAAAGCTAACATTTATAGCTGGGTAATTAAATGAGGATTTTTTTCTGCAAGGCAAAAATTAGGGGGAAAGAAAGCCACGAACAAGAACATATGCAGTATAGAAAACCTGATTGGCTGAAACTGTGTGATATAGGCCAATCTTCTTAAAATATGTCATACATCAGAATTACCTGGGACTCTCAAAATAGTACATGTTTATATGCTCCTCGGAGAGGGACTGTATCTGAATTTCTGGCAGTGGGATCCATGCATGTTATTAAGAGCTTCCAGGGCACCTGGGTGGCTCAGTGGATTAAAGCCTCTGCTTTCTGCTCAGGTCATGATTTCAGGGTCCTGGGATCGAGCCCCCATTGGGCTCTCTGCTCGGCAGGGAGCCTGCTTCCTCCCTCTCTCTCTGCCTGTCTCTCTGCCTACTTGTAATGTCTCTCTGTGTCAAATAAATAAATAAGTAAATAAATAAATAAATAAATAAATCTTTAAAAAAAAAAAAAAAGCTTCCAAGGTGATTCTTTGGTCAACCAGGATTAGGAACTGCTAGGCCAGAATACTCTCAAGCAATAGGAAGCTGCTGCACATTGGTTAGCTAGGAAAAAAATTACCCTGGGGAAGTAGTTGAGTTCTTTTTTAAAAAAAATTGTGTGTAGATTTTTGTGATAATTATAACCAGAGAGACTTTCTAGACTAACTAGGCAATTCAGGTTATTTTTACCTCTTGTGCTAGAGCAAATGAAGATAATTTGGATAAGTAAGAATAATTCCAGATTGTAGTGAATTCTCCTAAAGTATACAGTAAGATGCTAGGATATCATTTATTGATGGTAAACAATTTTACTGGCATCAATACTCAGTAACCTGATGGTTATCCCCTTCCTTCATCCTCTTTCATCCAGTTTCTATTGCATTACACTAGAATTCTAGTGAATTCTAGTTTCTAATGAATTACAACTGTGCTATGCCTATTCTCACGTAATTCATGGCTCCACCCCCACCCAGTACTTTTTTTCTACCATTTCCGACTTTTGTCACCCTTGGGAACCATTGCTGTCATCATGACCAACAACAAATATTTATTAGGCACCTGCTATGTGTAGGCTAGTACATGAGGTATAAAAATAGGTCCAAGTCATTTCCTGTAGAGAAAGGACTTTGATCTAGTTTTGGGACAGGGCATTCACTGAGACCAAGTGCCAAGTGGCTAAGGATCAGACAGATGGTCAGAAAAAAGTCATTGCAAAGGACTAGGCAGATGCTATGTGGAGTAACTAGGGCTCAAGTTGGGTCTTGAAAGGAAGAGGGTAGTCAGCAAAGACCACGAAGCAGGGAAGTTGATGGCTCTCTGAAACAGTGAATGGACCAGGTGGTAGGATGGCTTTATTGTTTGTCTTTAGCTCTTCTGAACTAGACTGTTAGGAGTGGGCTTTATAGCTTTCAACCTCTGTTTTGGTTCAGGGAATTGAAGGTGGAAGACAATACTAATAATTTATTTAGCTGTTTGCATTGGCTTTTTGTTTCTCTAGTACTTCCTTCACATCTTATTACCAAGTTGTGTAAAGATTAGAAGACAGGGAAGAAGGATAAATTTGATTACAAATGCCAAGGCAAGTCAGGGTGTTCCATGATCTTTCTCCCAGCCCTAGGATCCTAAAAGCAGAGCATGAAAGCGGCCTTTAAGAATGTTAATCAATCCCCTAATTTTACATTACCTTAATTCATCTAAATCATCTCCAAAAAGTTAGTGGCAGAGTCATGCCTGGAATAGGGATTGCCTGGCTCCCATTTCAAAACTCTTTCCTCTGAAAAGTGCGCCTTTCCTCAGCCCTGCGATATGAGGAAGTTATGTTCCTTTTCTTCAACTGCCAAACTAATTTGAAAGACTAATTTGAAATATTAACTAATTTTTACTCCTTAGATGTCATTCTTGGTCTTGAATGTAAAGCAGAGAAGAACAGAGGTGGGGGCCTTGCTTTGAGCAAAACTCTGGGGTCCACGGCGGGCTCTTCTGCCACCCAACATAAGTTCTGAGACCTTTGTGAGCCCCGTATTCTCATCTACAAAGAAAGAAGAGTCTCCTAAAGGGCACTAAAGTACCGTCTTTATTTGCTTTGAATTTCATTTTTCTTTTCATGTTGGAAGTGTCACTTGCCAGAAAGCTGGGTTGTGTCGTGACTGAGTATATAGAGTTTGAATTGCAAGATTTATTCTCTCACTCAATGTACACTGATGTGGTGGGTTATTCTACTTGTCAGGTGTTTCTTAAATCAGCAGTTGGAGTTGGCATTAGTGAATGGGCACCAATGACTGTAGCTCTGGAGTCTTAGCACAAAGAAAGTGATTTTGCCTTCTTTTGCTGACTCTGGGCAAATTCAGTAAGGAAGAAAAAATCTGCAGAGATGGTTTTGACGAAAACTTGGCATTTTGCTTTAACTCTGTCCACAAAGATACCCATTCATGATTAATGAATGCTTATTAAATTAGATGAATGGGGAGGTCCCAGAGGGAATTTCATTGCCCAAATACAAAAGCATTGCCCTTCCATAGAAATTCTCACGTATAGTGATAGGTTGCAGCTTTTCTGCAGTGAATTTAACTCTACTTTATCCTCATACGTTGCAGTCCTCATTTTTCATGGATCAGGCTATCTGTTGTTGGTTTTTAAGCCTTGGATTATTTTCTTCAGGTTTCCTAGGACTTTGCTACCCTAGGTTCTAATGCGTTTCTGGCACATTTATTTTTTAGACACTCACCTGACATCTTAATTTTCTGTGTGATATTGACATAAGTAAGTTCAAATACGTTAATGTTCTCATCTCACGCAACAGTTTTGGAGCCTAAAAAGTCTCTATTCTAAAGACTAGAGAACAGGAAAAAAACAGAGCTAGATGTCAGAGAAACCATTTGTAATTAAAATATAGAGTACTAAAACCTCAGAGGAAAAATATCTGTTGTGGCCATTGTGGAGAGAATCATCTTGTTCCTGGACTGATCCAGGGTCCTGGATAATTTTTTCCCAGTGTTCAAATCCACTAACACAAAACCACAAAGGATTTTTAAGAAAATGGCAAGTTGAAGCTAAATTATAGTAGGCGTATATCATAAAGGAAGTGTATTGGTTATGATGAATTTTGGCTGCTGTGATGAAGGGACTCCGAAATAATACTTGTGTAAGATACCAATTTATTAATGTCTTCTAGATGAGTCTGGCTAGATGGTCCCAGACTTTTTGGTGGTGGTGCAATCTTGAGGGACATAAGGTTTTCCTTTCTTTTTTTTTTTTTTTTTAATCTTGTTGATCTGCCATCATGCTTGGCTTTCATCTAGCCGGTCAAGATGGATGTTTCTGCTCAAGTCGTCATATACACATCAGTCAGCAGGAAGTAGAAAAAGAAAGAGGTAGGCACATTCTTTCTTGTTAAGGACGTGACTAGTTGTACTAGTCCTGTTCTAATCCTGTTGGCTAGAACCTAGTGACATGGTCACATCTCACTGGAAGAGAAGCTACGATACGTAGTCTTCAGCTTGGTGGCTGTCTGCGCAGCTTAAAGTTGTTAGTATGTTAGGAAAGAATAACGACAGTCTCTGTCACAGGAGATAAAACTTATTGAAGCCCTATTTTGTGCACTTAGCTATGTACCTAAATACTAATGATAAAAACAATGAGAACAGCTATAAAATCTACCATTTACTGGACTGTACTGCTTCATTACTTATGTATCTCTCGTCTTCCAATAACTCTACAAGTTAAGCAGTTAGTTACCTTACAGAGAGGAAAATGAGGCTCAGAAAAGATAATCAGCATGTCTCCAAATGCATAGCTGGAACATCATCTTTGGAATTATAGGAAAATCCTCCGACTTCTGGAGGTCTCAGAAGGCCAAGATAAAGGGGTTGGATTTTCTTCTACAGGCTATCCAGCAATTGAAGAAAACTTGATGAAAATTAGATGAGAAATGTGTTTGGAGGTCAAGATGGATGGCAGAGTGGAGGGATGGAAGACTTAGCGGCTGACTAGGTAGGATCATGGGCCCTTACCTCAAACCGGCCAGGGTGAAAATAAAAATGCAGGACCCATGTAGGAGAGACAACACTGGAGGGTCCAGGCAGAAGACAGAAACTACACCGGCTACCCGAACGAGAGAATTTCCTAGGAGAAGTGTTAACTAGGTATGAAACTACAAAATAGGTAGCCAAAGGGTAAAAAGCAAAGTCTAAGATTGTGGTCCTCAATCCAGGGTGATTTTGTCCTTCCCCCCAAGATGTTTGTCAATGTCTAGAGACATTCTTGATGGTGGGGAACTTATGGGGAGGAGTCATTGGCATCTAGTGGGTAGAGGTCTGAAATGCTGCTACACATCTTAAAATGTACAGGACAAACCGCAATAACAAAGAAGTATCTAAGTTGAAATGTTGGTATTGCTGAGGTGAAGAAACCCTGCTGTGAAGTATGGAGTGGTAATGACCACAGGAGACAGCTTCTCCCCCTGCCCCCTGGCCCCATCCCTATGGCTTCAGAAATCAAGGGAAGTGACTGGCCTTGAAATTTAGGAGAAAAGGACTTGTGGTCCTGTCATAGACCTCTGACGAGGGGGCCTGGGTCAGCTGGTGCTCATGGCCTGAAGGCACAGGGGTGTGGGGAAATGATAAGTCTAAGTGCTTGGGAAACTGCAAACTGGATCCAGCTGAACAGAGACAAAATAGGCATACTGGTATATAATCAGATGTGGGGTTCAGGAAAAGAGGGATGAAACAGGGCTTTGTGGTCTAATGCTCAATCTTACACTGCGAGAAGAACTTCCCTAACCACTTGATTTGAGGGGGGAAGAAAAAGAAAACATGAGTTCAGTTTTAGGTTGTTGACCTCCACGTGGAGTCATGCAGCAGGCAGGAGGAGGACCTTGGAGTGTCTAGATAAAATGACTGGGGCGACAGTTATTTTATGTGTATGTGGGGATTTTGCCAATGATAAAGCTACTGTATAGAGAAGAGCAGAGCCAAGAGTCAGAAAGAAACAAAGTTAAAGCCTCAAGAAACTCTGCGTACTCGAAGCTTCCTGTTTTCCGACTTATTTCCTGGAGCAAACTCTTTATTTTTTATTTTTTCAAGAAAGATTTTATTTATTTATTTATTTACTTACTTATTTATTTAGAGCGAGTGAGCAGGGAGAGAGAGACTCCCCAGCCGACCTCGTGCTGAGTGTGGAGCTGATCCAGGGCTCCACGGAGATCATGACCGACAGAGCCACCCAGGCACCCCAAAATGTCTTTTATAAGGCATTTGACTTGGGAGCTTCTGTCCCTTGCAGGCAAAGGAAGTGCAACAGATACGTTATCTATGCTTACATATTTCTCAAAGAAAATGTAATGGTCTCAGTCGTCCAGTGGAAAATTTCAGATTGTGTTCAAGTTTTCTCACAGCCTCGTATGACATCGAATAAAAATTAAATTGTAGGGCGCCTGGGTGGCTCAGTGGGTTGGGGCCGCTGCCTTCGGCTCAGGTCATGATCCCGGGGTCCTGGGATCGAGGCCCACATCGGGCTCTCTGCTCAGCAGGGAGCCTGCTTCCTCCTCTCTCCTCTCTCTCTGCCTGCCTCTCTGCCTGCTTGTGGTCTCTCTCTCTGTGTCAAGTGAATAAATAAAATCTAAAAAAAAAAAAAAAATTGTAAGGAGTTAAAATCTCATTACGTGGAAGATAGAAAGTATCCTTAAATTATTAAAATTAAAGTAAAATGAGGTCTCTTAAGCATTAACTAGTAGATTTTGATATAGCAGATACTTTATTTTTTATTTTATTATTTTTTAAAGAATTTATTTGACAGAGGGAGAGATTGCGAGAGAGGGAACACAAGCAGGGGAAGTGGGAGAGGGAGAAGCAGGGTTCCTGCCAAGCAGGGAGCCCGATGTGGGGCTCACTCCCAGGACCCAGGGATCATGACCTGATGAGCCAAAGGCAGTCGCTTAATGACTGAGCCACCCAGGCGCCCCTATATAACAAATACTTTAAGTTTAGTTTTCAATTTTCTAGTAAGTGGGTAATCCTTTCTAAAAGCAAGCATAGAGATTAGTAAACTACTTGAGTTTCATGCATCAAATTATTGAATACTTGGGTTGGGAGTCAATAATCTGCCACTTTCCAAAAGTGACTTTCTAATAAGAATTCCTATACAAGGAGAATTTAAAAAAAAATTATTATCTAAAAATTCTAGGATTAATTCAGGTGATAAATCTTAAATGGATATAGTTGTTTCCACGTTAGAGAAACTTCTTATTTCATCAAAATAAGCCTTCTAGGAAATAATATTGAATCTTTAAATATGTTTTAAGTAAGATTGTTGCAAAAAATTCTCTGGGAAGTTTAGACTTTCATATATCTAAGTGCTGATTTTCAGGCCGATTTTACCTATTTATTTTGATGTTCAGGCTGATTGTTTTCTATTAATGATTTTATTGATATTATTTACTGTTTTGATTTTATTACTGATTTTATTGATATGAACTTTTTGTGTTGCGTCACTCCTGTTGAGGCCCAGAGGAAGATCCAAAGGGATATTGTCACAAGTGACATAGGTCGGGAGCCCGACTCACCTCCATAGGATGGGGAAAGTGAGGGGTGAGGGCTGTGTTCCCATAGCAAAATGATTGGGGTGCCATGTTTCCATGTCAAAGAGCTTATTTTAGTAAAACAAGGAAGTTGTTTTATAATCTTGGTATTGGTAACATGATCATTGCCAATATGATGTGTTGTTACTTTGTACACATTAAAACTTTACTGCTTTTAAAAGTTATTCTTAGGGGCACCTGGATGGCTCAGTTGGTTAGGTGTCCAACTCTTGATTTCGGCTCAGGTCATGTTCTGTAGGTCATGGGATCGAGCCCCGTGTCAGGCTCTGTGTTCAGTGTGGAGTCTGCTTCGGATTCTGTCTCCCTCTCCTTCCACTGCTTCCTGCTCACAGACACACTCTCTTTCAAATGAATAAATAAATAATTAAATCTTAAAAAATAATCATTCTAATCAGCGACATCACTTTACTGAATTCCTTACATATCCAGGCTATAAAGGCTGGTGATCATTTACTCTAGGTTGGAAGCTGATGGATCACGTGGAAGGGAGGCATCAATGAAGGGAAAGGTAGGAATCCTTGGAACATCTGGCCAGGGGTCGATCCCAACTAACCACTTCAGTGGCGTGTGTCCTCTTGGGCTCCCTGGTTTCTGACCGAGAATTGGGTTCTCTCTGTTCAGTGAGAAAGATGGAAGGATACAGACAACTTTTGGGGTGTCTTTTATCCACAGGGAACTGGATCAGATTGTCATTCTTCAGTTACAGCTAGACTATTCATTTTATATTTTCTATTTAAAATGGTGTATCCCTATCAAGTCAGTATCTATATAGTATGGCACAAATGACATAAATAAAACGGATGAGAAAAGATACCTTGTCTGCTTCACCAGATGGTGGACTCAGATTTTCTCAAATCTCTTTGGTTGTCTATGTCTGTCGATAGAAGAAATCATCACGGAAGAGTACAGTCATTTCCAATTTTTTCTTTTAACAACCCTTTGTAGAAATATCTTATGAAGTAGTTGAAGATAGAAACAGATGAACATAAAGCTCCTGTGTTCAGAACAGGCAGGGTGCAAATGCCTTCACCACCATCTTTTGAAGATCGTTGTCACACTTGGTCATTTCAGCCAGGGGATCAGTCTGCCAACAAATACTTATTTAATAATTCCATTTGAAGACATGGCCCTTGCCTGTCTGTTGCTTGCGGTCTGGATCTGAAAGCAGGCACTAAATGCATAAGCATACAACTGAATACATATGTCACCCTGAGGTCAGTGCCCTAAAGGATAAGGACAAGATGCCAAGCAAGACACTAGACGGTGCTTACTTTGGGTTTAATGGATGGCAAAGCTTTTCTGAGGCAGTGACATTTAAGCTGGACATGAAAGGATGAGTAAGAGTTATGGAGAGATGGGGGGAAGAATGTTCCACCCAGAGGAACTTGTGTGTACAAAGCGCCTGAGGGAGACAAATTTGGTGGTTTTAAGAGATTCGGGATCAGAGGAGCCTGGGCTAGACTTTTGGTTCTGAGTCTGTGTTCAGCAGTTCCGGGCCTTCCACCGGGTTTCATCTGCTTTTTCTGGGTCTCAGTTGCTTCAGCTGGAATGCCTCCTTGCAAGGTTGTCCTGGGGAGTGAAGATGACCACAAAAAGCACGTGTGCTCAGTGGAAGCTGTATTAGCATCATCCTTGTCGTCATTACTTTTATTAGTTTACCTTTTGGGCAGTCTTTTTATGTTGTTTTATAGTTAATCCAGCCGTGTTTTGTACTAAGGGGTTGTGGGAGTGGGGGGTTACATTTGGATGTCAGAACAGGAAATCTTCTAAACATTTAGAAAACTATTAGCCCAAACCAAAGTAAGATCATCTTCACCACCCTGTCATGCTCCCATCTTTTCAGGACTTAGAGGTTTGAACGTGGGAATCTAATTGAGAGATGGGGTTATCTTTCTTCGAGTTCTCTCCCTTCTGTTTCTTCAGTCTTTCAAGTAAATTTTAGGGAATCTTTTTATTTCATTGATTCTTGCCTTGGTAGTACTTGCTCAAAACCAAAACCCATAAAGCTAAGGGAACACCGAGTGTGCAATGCTGTTTCTACACTTCTGTGTGGAAATGGCATCTCAGAGCACAAGGACTTGTCGCCTGGCTGGGCAGGCTCACCTTCATGGAGAAGGGCCTTCAAGTGGGGCAGTGGTGTCTGGGGTATGCAATTCTCTGAGGAGCATAGTGTGTGCTCGGGATTTTGTGCTAGAACGTACAATGAGCTGAAGAGGGCAGGAGAGGGAGGAGACGTCCATTTCGTTGCTCCTGCTATCGCCCTTTTTTCTCAGATGTCCTCCTGGGAATGAGGATTTTTCACGCTCTTTCAGCGAAGAGACGAATGTGTTTCCAGAAAGCATAGGAAAATTGGTTCAGCATGTTTCATGTGTGACCCTGTCTCGTTTTTAAAAACATGGGGGTATTTTCTGGTTTCACAAGAAGTTGTACTGTAATAATTGTACAATGTGCCCCGCCTTCTTAATTGTCAATGATTCTTGTCTCATTCTGAATGTATTTCTTTGAACATTGCTTGTCCAAGTCTCTTTGTTACCAAAAAAGAACAAAACAAAATAGAAACCATGAGAGCCATTATGATTATCCATCACTCCCCTGCTATATTCATTTATTAGTTCTTTGAACAAATATTTACTGAGCACTTACCAACGTACCAGGCTCAAGCAAGCTTCAAGGATAAAACACAGGCTAGACTCTGGTTACTCTGCTCTGTCTTGCAAGCCGTAACAGTTATCAGACAGGGTTTTTTGAAGCACAGGTGTCTTTTATTTTTTTCTTTAACTATTGGTGTTCAGCTTTCACTATTTATGACATATTGGTTAACATTCTAATGGTGTTAAAAGTATGGAATGAAGGCATACCACTTTCTTTTTTCACAGTGTTTCAGTAGCCTGTACAGCTCCAGACATGACAGGACAGAGATATTTATTTGTAATGGAAACTATTTGTCCACATCTTTTACAGTGTATATTTCTAATTATATAAGGTACATTTTACCTATAAATGTGTGTGTGTATACACTATATACATGTAGAAAATTAAGAAAAAATTGGAAAAGCCCAAGGAATAAAATTATCTGAAATCCCACATCCAACAGATAAGTTCTGTTAATATTTTAGATTATGGTCTTACATGTTTTATTCTTTATATATATATATATATATATATATATATATATATATATACACACACACACATATATGTGATATATGGGTGTTGGAGGTGGAAATAATATTTTTAAGTCTTATATTAGGTGCTATTATGCTATGTATACACATTTTCTTGGAGGTGGGGAAACAGTGTTATGTCCAATTTATAGATCAGGAGGCTGTGACTTACCCATGGTCTCTTAGCTCTTTAGAGCCACAGTTGTATGCACACAAAGAATTTTTTTTAATTTTATTTTTATTCTTTGCCCAAGGGGTACAGGTCTGTGAATCATCAGGCTTACATCTTTCACAGCACTCACCAAAGCACAAACCCTCCCCAATGTCCATAACCCATCCACCCTATCCCTACCCTCCCACCCCCCAGTAACCCTCAGTTTGTTTTGTGAGATCAGGAGTCTCTTATGGTTTGTCTCCTTCCCCATCCCATCTTGTTTCATTATTTTTCCCTCCCTACCTCCCATGACCCCCCTCCCTGCCCCTCAAGTTCCTCAGAGAAAGACAATTATCATATGATCTCTCTGACACAAAGAATATTTTAAAAAACCCTTTCTTTCTTTTAACTTTTATTCTGTTATGTTAGTCACCATAAAACACATCATTAGTTTTTGATGCAGTGATCCAAGATTCACTGTTTATGCACCACACCCAGTGCTCCATGCAATACATGCCCTCCTTGATACCCACCACCAGGCCCACGCATCCCCCCACCCTCCTTCCCTCTAAAACCTTCAGTTTGTTTCTCAGAGTCCACAGCCTCTCATGGTTCATCTTCCCCTCCGATTTACCCCAATTCACTTTTCCTTTCCTTCTTCTAATGTCCTCCATGTTATTCCTTATGTTCTACAAGTAAGTGAAACCACATGATAACTGACTTTCTCTGCTTGACTTATTTCACTCAGCGTAATCTCCTCCAGTCCTGTCCACATTGATGCAAAAGTTGAGAATTCATCCTTTCTGATGGCTGTGTAATATTCTACTGTATATATGGACCATATTTTCTTTATTCCTTTGTATGTTGAAGGGCATCTTGGGTCTTTCCACAGTTTGGCTATTGTGGACATTGCTGCTATGAACATTGGGGTACATATGGCCCTTCTTTTCACTACATCTGTATCTTTGGAGTGAATACCCAGTAGTGCAATTGCCAGGTCATAGGGTAGCTCTATTTTTAACTTTTTGATGAATCTCCACACTGTTTTCCAAAGTGGCTGCACCAATTTGCATTCCCAACCAACAGTGAAAGAGGGTTCCTCTTTCTCCACATCCTCTCCAACATTTGTTGTTTCCTTCCCTGTTAATCTTTGCCATTTTAACTGGTGTAAGATGGTATCTCAATGCGGTTTTGATTTGAATTTCCCAGATGGCTAATGATGATGAACATTTTTTCATGTGTCTATTGGCCATTTGTATGTCTTCTTTGGAGAAGTGTCTGTTCATGTCTTCTCCCCATTTTTTGACATGATCATCTGTTTTAAAAACCCTTTCTATCAGAGCTGACTTTATTATCCAGATAGTTCCTTATGTATTTAGATACTTGGCAGGATGAGGAAAAATGAGAAATTGACATTGCTGGGACACCTGGGAGGCTCAGTCAGTGAAGCATCCAACTTTTGATTTTGTGTCAAGTCATGATCTCCAGATCATGACCTTAAGGGTCATGAGATGGAGCGTGGAGCCTGCTTAAGATCCTCTCCCTCTCCCCCGAGCCCCCACGCATGTACTCCCCCCACCCTCTCTTCGCTCTCAAAAAGAAATGGACATTGTCCTGGTTGGGGGTAGGGGGTGTTGGGGGGTGGTCTCCTTTGGAAGATGTGAAATTTTTTCTTTGCTTCCTTTTATTTAATGAAGCATTAAAAAAAAAAAAACCCAAGTCCTCCTGTAACATAAATGAACTAGCTCAACTCTTTATTTGGAACTTCTTAGAAAGTTCTGAAGGACATTTATTTTGACACTAGGGAATGTTCCTGGTCCCACCTGGCCCTGCTGGAGAGAAGGGAGTGGATTTCTGGCACGCAAGGCGCCTCATGGAACGGTCTGTCACTCCCTTTTTGAGGCTCAGACTCAGTATCATGCATCCTTTGAATGGACTGCGGCACGCACACAGTCTTCACTGGGGAGTTTTCCTAAAAAGCTGGGTAAAATGACAGGACTTGGTATCTCAACCAAGATGCTACAGTAGGAACTGTGTCCATTTTGGTACCTATGCATCATCAGTTTAGTAAAAACAGTTGCATAGGGGTTTCTTACAAACTCGAATTGTCAAATAGAAGCCTTTGGGCCTCGCAGTCACAGGCCAGTTTTATCGGTTCTGTTTTCAAAGCAGTTGCTTATATCCATCCTTCTTGTATTACCTTTCCCCCATGTGGTGAGTGCTACCACAGCCCAGCCAAAGGAAGTGTGGAAAAGTAGGGTCAATCTCATTGTGCTTTGGTGGATTAAAGTTTTCTCATGGAAACTGTAAAGGCTCATCTAAAAACCCTTCTATAAACTATAAAATAAGCCCCTAAGACCTACTTGAATGACTATCCATTAAATGCTTAATGTAGGTACAGAGACCAGAGTGATTTTTGCTTTTCTAGGGTTTCCTCCTGCAATTCCATGAAAGTCTTTCAAAGTTACAACCACAAGGAATTCTAGATGCGTGGTTCAGCTGGATGTCACCTAATCGTTGTGGTGTTGTGTCTTAGAGCCTGCTGGGCCCAACATCGCTGAACCTGCACGTGCCTCTGGCCATTTAGAATATTTATGATCGAGAACAATAACCAGGGAAATTAGGATGGAGCTCTGGCTTTGGTTTTAAATTTCCTAGATTTTACAAGTCCGAGCATTCTTTGGCCATCCTGACAAGGTTTAAGACTCAAGATAGGAGCCTGAAGCCCTTGTGAGGGTAATCAGATATCAGCGGGGCTTTCATGTTTCCTCCTTGAGGAGTTTAAAAACGCACTCGTTAATTTGAATTGCTACTATTGCCACATCCGTTTTTGAAAATGTTACTGTCTGAGCTGTTCACCAGATAATGAGGCAAAAGCACTTTCCCAGTGTCGGCTCTACAGATCATGGGCCTCTGCTGTACCTTTTCCCCTGAAAGAGGAAAGGGCCCTGAGGAACTGACGGATATTTAGAGTGGCGACATGATTTCCCTGTCAGCAAAAGCAAAACCCTTTCTCATCCTTTGCCCTCCTCCTAAAATACCAACAGCATAAAACCGTCTGGTACACCTAAAAAGTTCTTTTTTTCGAAGTTGTGCAGTGTTAATACGGAAGGAGAATCTTTCCAGAGGAACTCTGAACATCTGCCGTCATGAGCGTCGAGGCAGACTTGGGTCCCATGAGCGCGTGACCCCCTGGTCAAGGGACTGTTTCCGACCTTGACCCTGGTGTTGGCTCCGGCAGAGTTTGTGGACTGTGGCGGCGGCGTAGAGGTTAGCGTCAGCCCTGGGCCCTGCTGTGGAAAGCAGATGAGTAATCCCACTTTCGGAGGGTGACACTTCCTCACCCGTTCTCAGTATAAACAACGCGCAGGCAGCGAGGTATTTGTTGGCAAGGTATGTTTCTGTGGGAGGTAGGGAGCAAGAGCAGAGGCAATAAAAAGAGACTTAGATAGTTGAAAACTACAAATCTCGACATGGCAAGCAGTTCAGAGCATGGTAGCTGGCCAAGGGGAGGCATCTGAAGTGCACAAACACACGTCTCATCCCTGAGACCCTCCAGGTGGATCTACAGCAGGGGAGATGTCCTGTTCCATTTCACCTAGCACGTTCTCTAGACCCCACAGAGGAACCCCTCTGGGTTTCTTCCTGGCCTTTCTGCCCGTGCCGTCACTGCTGGCTCTTTCTCCAGTGTCTCTTCTCTTCTTTTCATTTGTCTCCCTGTACAAGCTTCTTGGAAGACCGAAGGCTAACCTAAATATAACATTTCTTTTTGATGTGCTCGATGCCTCCTTTCATCAATCAGGAATCTCTCACAGCTGCTTAAGCGGCATCTGGAAATATCCAGCTAGACCCCACGTTGTCCTTGTGGAGGAGAAGTTTTACCTCCAAGAAAGGAGAGACCCCCATGCCTACCCCTCACCCCTCAATAGGCAGGTAGTTGCCTCTAGAAGGCAGTCTTTCTGAGAACTGCAGATACCACAAACTTTGCATTCCCCACATAAAAATGAGTCTGCACTTAGTTTTCCTGTGTGTAGAACTGATGGAGAGTATGGGATCAGATGCTTTCCCCCGCATCATGGGAAATCTTTTAGAAATACCAGAATAGGAGACTTGACTACTTCCCTGTCTAAGTTATCTTTGGGAAATGGGTTATGTGGTGCTGGTCTAAGGAATGGTTTCACAGACATCATGGATAAAAAAATAAATAGAGGGCGCCTGGGTGGCTCAGTGGGTTAAAGCCGCTGCCTTCGGCTCAGGTCATGATCCCAGGGTCCTGGGATCGAGGCCCACATCGGGCTCTCTGCTCAGCAGGGAGCCTGCTTCCTCCTCTCTCCTCTCTCTCTGCCTGCCTCTCTGCCTACTTGTAATCTCTCTCTCTGTGTCAAATAAATAAATAAAATCTTTAAAACAAAAAAATNGATTTTTTTTAAAGATTTTATTTATTTATTTGACAGAGAGAGATTACAAGTAGGCAGAGAGAGAGGCAGGCAGAGAGAGAGGAGAGAGGAGGAAGCAGGCTCCCTGCTGAGCAGAGAGCCCGATGTGGGCCTCGATCCCAGGACCCTGGGATCATGACCTGAGCCGAAGGCAGAGGCTTTAATCCACTGAGCCACCCAGGTGGTCCAATAAATAGATTTTTTAAAAAAGTGCAAAGATCGTTCTGTTCACCCGACATGATGGCTGGAAGCCTGTTTCTAAAATACCTCTGAAGACCCAGACAGAGTTGGCTACAGGTGCATTTATAGATTTTCCTTACCCCACCTTGCAGGTATTTGTGATTCAAGTATTAAAAATGAGGGAGAAATCATATAAGTGAATTCAGTACCTAGTGTCTGGACAGAGCAGTGAGAGTGATCTTTTTAAAATGGTCTGTATATCCTGGGTCACCAGACCCAGTCTGTAATCATGTCTTGCCACCATGTCCCTGTTCTCTGGGCTTCAGTCCTACCTGCTGAACCCACCAGTTCCTCTCTACCTTAGATCCTTTACACATGCTGTTCCCTCTGGCCCTGAAGGTCTTCCCAGCCACTCTTGATCCACTGAATTTTTCCGTACTCCTGAGTACTGAGTTTTAATGTCATTTTCTTCTGACTGATGATCTTCGAACCGCTAGTCTTATTTACCTCCCTCCCATTATCCATCTTAATTGGCTACAGTATTTCTTTTTTAGAGCATTTATATCAACTGTGAATACATGGCCATCTGGAAGGTTGTTTTTCATCGTCTCCATGGCTTGGCTAGACTATAAGTTACAAGAGTAGGGAAACCTCTTCTTCATCCATGTTCATCACTGTGTCTTCACTCAGCACAGAATAGGGTACCTAGAAGTATCTGAATAAATATTTGCTCCATGGATGGGTAGAAAAATGGATCAGTAGAAAATGGATGGTTGGAAGAATAGATAAATAGAAGAATGGTTGAAAGAATGCAAGGAGGCTTAAAATGGAATATTTTTTTGTTTGTTTCTACCTAATTAGTAGTCTGACTTCAGTCACCTTAATTAAAAATCAGGAGATAAGTCCTCTCATCCCTAAATGCCGGATGGATCATCTATCTTCTGGGAGACTGAAAAAAGCCTTTCTACAGAAAAAAGAGACCTAATGGGCATTGCAGTCCAGGGAGTCTTTGATTAACATGTAATAGGCCTATTAACTTTAGTCATTGTCCAATCATAAGATCATCATTGGAGAGAAATTACTCCGTCTCATTGGTATGTATGCCATTTATTATATTTCCAAAAGCGGTGCTCCAATATTGTGAATATTGTGAACATGCTCCTCTTTGAATGAGCATAACTATAAATGAGGATTTTGAGATGAATGAGTTTTTACTGGTACAATAGAAATACTGGCATCACTTACTTAAGGAAATCTATGTAAAATCCCACACCTGAGATCAGTGGGTCTCACTGATTCTTTCCAAAGCAGAGAACTCGCTTTGTCCTTATGTTGTGCAGGCCCAGAGAAGCTCTATTAAAACATTTTTGTCTGTGCATCTATTGTGTTTCTACACTGTTTTATTTTATGAATAATCCAAGGAGGGGCGTTTGCCTCTCATAAATCTTTTACAAGAACAATTCCAGCAAAAGAAACCGCAGACCTAACTGCCAGTTTTAAATTTCTAACAAATTACTCTGCCAGCCCCAAGTGAGCTTCCAAGTTGAAAGCTTGCAATACTTAGAAATTTTATGGAGATTCCTGCATTTCAGCTTTGGGCTAAACTTTGCCAGTGATAAAATCATGTTCTTATTTAAACCTAAGGAATCACAGCATTTAATGTTTACTTAAGACTAATGTCTGCTACTTTGTCCCCATCTACTATCCTGCCCTCCTTTGCTTCCTTTCTTCACAAATGTCCCCAGTTTTCCATTCAATTCAGCACCTCGTTGGCGTGGCGGGTATCACAAACACGAACTCTTAGTGTCAAAAGTCTCACTCATCATGTAGCCTCCCCTGAGTGAGTTAATTCTCCTACCAGACTGTTAGCTCCTTGCCCAGAGAGGACGCATGTGACCTTTGTACCTCTCAGCGCAGTGCAGTGACTGCTGTCTTGAGGATGCTTGGTTAATGTTTGTAGAATTAAGCAAAAGTGAGTATCTGTTGTTGTTGTTATTTATGGGACTAATTTTATATCCCCTATTTTGTAAACATTTTGAAATATGTATAAAACGGCCACCTCTTAAGATAGTGGGGTGGTGATGTGGAAGCAAGCATATTCAAACCTATTAACATGATGATGTATATGGCCTATATTCTAATCCGACATATGGTAGGACTTTAATAAACTTTAGTGGAACATAGAATTTTTTTCTCATAGACACTGATAAAGAAGTGGATAGTTTTATGCACAGACACACATGAACATGACATTAGGTTCAAGGACTCTGTAAAAAAGCAAATACAAGGTCTACTCTTGAATGATTGCTCTTGACCTTGTAAAATCTTACTGAGGGATGTTTTGTATCCCTTTTTTATACTTTCTAAGCTATAAAAGTGTGTTTCTACCTCACCTCATTAAATTTTGAAATATTACAGTTTGGAATTAAATAAAAATACAGAATTTGGCTTAATTTTTCAGCCTGCATTATAAATCTTACTTTGGTACCCTTTTAAGTTCTCTTTATGTGTGTTTTTTCATCCTAACTCAAAAGTCCTTAACAAACCTTTCTTTTAAAAAAAGTTCTATTTTATTTATTGAATAAATAATACAGTCACATGGCACAAAATACTACAAAATAAGTCTCTTTTCCTCTGACCCACAGCCACCCAGTTTAGCTCCTAGGAATTAATCACTATTGACTGTGACTTACATATCTTTCCAGAGTTGGTTCATACTTGTATATGCTTTCACATACACACATGTGTTTTGTGTGTGTGTGTGTGTGTGTGTGTGTGTGTAGTTTTTTAAAGGCAAGTGGTGGCATACCATATACCTTTGCACCTGTTTTCACTTTAGACTCTATGTTCAATCCTTTCTTTAACCTGGGTCAAATATTTGTATTACAGTGACTTTCCATTCGTGAGTTCATGTGAATGTCTGTTGCAAGTCTGTTCAGTTACTGTTGTCTGTAATTCAGATAATCTGTAAAATGACCCTATGGACTGAACCACCTGTGATATTTTGCTTTCTTTTATTTCAGAAATGGATAAGACTCTGGCTTCTGTCCATCGAGGGTCACAGTCTCTGTGATTATCCTTATTACCAGCTTCAGTTTCTGACATGTTGGGCAAGATGAAACACAAAACTACTTTAGTAAACTGCCTATAGAAATTTGGCAAAGAAGCAAGAAATGCCTATCGTTTCTTATTATATTCTCTCTCCTTAAAAAATATCTTTTATTTTTGCTCTGACATGTCTACCCTACTGATTGCAGTCACTGATTCTTCTCACCACCTGCACCCCAACTTCTAGAAATTCTCAGGTCCTGTGTTTACTTGCTTAGAATCCCGATGGTGCCCTCCCACACCTGGAGTATACATGCACATTACCTAATAACTTCAATATATACACACATTACCTGTTAACTTTTTGGCTTGTCCTTGATGGACCAGAAAATGTGAGTGATGAGAAAATGTATTTTCCTTTCCTCTTTGTCATTTCTTTACCTCAGAAGTTAAAAGGGAACCATGTCACCTGCAGACTCAAACTGGACTAGAACAGAATTCTGCCTACTAATGGTGATAATAATAATTCTGTGACTTAAATTCCCTTGCAGTGAGATGCATGGTATCGTGGATTCTAAGAGTAGACTTTGGTCTTTTTTTTTTCCTTCTTTTTCAGTTCAGACAATCCAAATTCTGTATTTCTAAGGCAGGGAGTGGGAGTAATGGAAGAAAGCACAATGACTTATTATCAGAAAGTCTCATTCCAATCCAAATAGTTGCACTTAACTAGTTGTGTGACATGAAGACAAGCCACTCGGCATCTCTGATGATTGCATCATCAACTGCTCTGAGCCCAAGAGGGCATGTTTCCTGCCATGTCGGCTTCATTTGTTTCCCTTCAATTTCTCCTTTTTCTCCTGTCTTGCTACATTTGTTTGCGCCGCAGATCACAGGAGACTCGGTTTTGGCTCCTGTGTAGTAAAGCCATGAAGTCCTGCTCCTCACCCTTCGACTCTCCCACCGCACTGCTGTGGAGATCAAACAAGGATCCTATATGTGAGTTACTACTTAGTATCTGCAGATGTAAAATAAGGAGTATACTGTTTCCTTACCTGCGCACTGGATCAGTGCTCCGATTGCTTCACGTGACTCACTCCTGTTTTCTCCACGAGGCTCAGATCAGGGAGCTCCAGAGCGGCTGGATGGAAGCGCGCTAGAGGCGCACGGAGCTGACTGCATCCGCTCCCCTTTGAAATAGACTCATGCAAGGGACGCCCGGGTGCCTCAGTTGGTTAGGCATCTGCCTTCGGGGCAGGTCATGATCCCAGGATCCTGGGATCGGAATCCCACATCAGGCTCCTTGCTCAGCAGGGAGCCCGCTTCTCCCTATGCCTGCCCCTCCCCCTGCTTGTTCTTTCTCTCTCTGACAAATAAGTAAATAAAATCTTAAAGGAAAGAAGAAATGAACTTGTCCGAAGTTGGCGTCCTGCCATTTGAAAACCAGTTCCAGTATCCAGTCTCTTACAAGTCATTCTTTTTTTTGTTTTTGTTTTTTGTTTTTTTTGTATTTCAAGGAGATTAGTTTGTGGTCAGTCGAGTTGAGTCTGTGCAATGAATAAAATGCATTGGTGGTTTCAGGGTCTCGGATAATAAGAAATGCTTTGAATTACCCACAGGTAATTCTTCTTCTGTTTTCAGTGGAAAAATGACCAATCTTTTGTGCACAGAATCTGAAGGTTAGGAAAAGGCTGCCCAGTATTTGCTTCCTTGCTTCCCAGGAGACAAGACTGAGAAGTGCAAGTTATCGTT
Organism: Ailurus styani; assembly: GCA_002007465.1. Classification (NCBI taxonomy): domain Eukaryota; kingdom Metazoa; phylum Chordata; class Mammalia; order Carnivora; family Ailuridae; genus Ailurus; species Ailurus styani. Next base: position 2,807,194 of record LNAC01000168.1, on the reverse strand, counting down.
CAGTGAGTTGGGGCGAGGCATGAGTGACACACGACAATCCAAATCACTGCTGTGGGGGCACCTTCGATACAAACAGGGACAGATCAATTTAAAAAACACAAAACGAATGGGCATTTTCGTGAAGTGCCTAGGTTCCCTCAAGAGATGTGGCTAAGACAGGCCTTGAGAAAAGCTAGTGATTTAGCATAACATAAAATATTTCATCTTTATTTTCTGACTATTTCAGTCTAATGACTCTGTTTCTGGAGCATTTCAGGTTTACACTATTTTTTTTCTGAATGAAAAATGTCGTGATAGACTGTGTGTATGATTGTTAGGGAATATGCTCATTTTATGCTAGTCTTTTTAGATAAAGGCAAATCAGAATTTAACATTGAATTATCAAGTCACTAAACATTAAACTAGCTTGAAAAATATCACAGAATATATTTGAATGCTGTTGATGTTATTGAGTAAATGTAATTTATAATAAATGAGGGAAGTTGTACAATAATCAACTCTTCTTTGGTAGATACTTATTATACATTACCAACTATAAGCTAATCAATGTGTCTTAAACCATCTATCCTTACTTGTAAATGAGCTAAGGAAGAAAATCAGAAATTTTTATGAGGAGTAAGATATCATTTCGAGCCATCTGTGAGGAGAAGAGTCACAGCATAAATATTTGTAATTAGGGAATTAAACGAGATTCTAAAAATGTATAATGCCTAATTGAATAATTCTATTTTATCCATTCAGTCTGGGGTGTTTAGTGATGAGAATGAAAAAACAATTCTAATGTTTTTCAAAATTCAAGTTAAAATTATTTTTCTATTTTTCCTGTGATTTTGTGACCAGATACTTAGATGAAACCTCCCATTAACAATTACTTATTCACATTACTTCCTTCTTAAATTTACTTAAGTTTACTATCATCTTGTTCCTTAGGTTGTTGAAAAGAAACTATTTTACATAGCATATTATGCCAAGAAATCACTTTATTAAGTAAATTCAGGTAACATAGTATATTGCTATTACACAAGATTTCATATTTTTAAAAATAAGTTGGTGTCTGCCCTTTTATTTTGGAAGAGTTAGCCTAGGAAACGCTCTAGTAACCAGGAAGAAAATACTCTATTGTGAAATAAGTAACTTAAACACAGGTTCCCTTTTATCTATCGTGTTTTCGAAGTATTCAGTACTTTCGGTTCTGGATGAGACCACAGGGATACAAAGTGTTCAAAACAGGGATAATTCCAGGGTCCTTTATCTGTTAGTGAAGCCAGTGCAGGGAAGGGTCAGGTTGAATGGGACACACCAGAATGGTGGGGGCAACACGTGGGACAGAGCAGGAATCCTCTTGTCGTTGTGCCTCAGGAAAGAGCTCGTGGCTGGCATGCTTTGATTTCATTCATTTCATAAAATAATTGGAAAAAGTAAACATTTAGAAAAATAATTGGAAAAAGTAAACCAGACTCATCTTTTGAGGATCTGCCTATGCATAACCCTTTTGGGCTGGGTGGTTTCGTTGTCACAAAATGCCCCCTTTTCTCACAGCTTCTGCCTCTTGCTGCTGCAGGGACCTTTGGTTCTGCACCTCCTTTATGACCCCGTGTTCTTCTATACCAGGACTCCGATTTCCACCCTGGTTCAGAATCAGCCTTCACGGGACTCTCATTTTACCCCTCCATTGCCTTCTTTCTCTCCCTTCATTTATGTTATCATGTATATTTTTGTGAATCCCTTCCCTTTTTCAAAGTTAATAGAAAGAAATAGGTAAACACCGCGGCTCCTGCTGTAACTCCATATGGAAACCCACTTTCTAAATGAGCGAGCTGTAGATCTAAGAAGTACACTGAGCTGTCTGTCTCAAGCTCTTCCCTCTGGGAATGTGCAGCTGGATGGGATTCTTAATTCAAAAGAGCAAAGAAGGAGGATATGTGTGTTGGGGGTGGGAGGCATGCAGGGGAATGATCAATGTCGTCCGGAGGGACACGCAGAGAAACACTGCAAATGTCTCTAGGAATTTGAGAAGTCAGAATTAGCTGAACTTTCTGGTTGTTTCTTTGGCCATTCACAACTTAGGAGTCCCATTTCATCAGAACTAATTCCAAAAGGCTATCTGTAGGAACATAAAGTTCTCTGATCACCTCCTTGATCCATAATTTCTGTATTCATGTTTCAGAATCTAGTGTATTAATACAGATATAAGATCTTTAAGAGGAGGGACTCTTCCTTTTTTTCATGTCCTATGGCATAAACCTAACACTGTGAACATTCACAAGTGGATAGTTGTGTCAATGGAAGGATTATTGCATGTAGCTTAAAATTAACGATCAATGACTAGATTTGTGTGAAATCTCATTGGCTTCTTTGCTTCTTTTAATTTATAGATATATGCTCATTTTTGGGGTTTGTAAATGGTAAATTTCAAATTTTATATGTATTTTTGAAAATTTTGTAGACATTAGGTAGGCTCGTATTTTCTGGAGATACCTTTGAGTCATGAAGTTGAAAAGAAATAACAAATAGAATTGTTGCTTACCCCCAACAGAATTACGCTGGTATTCAAAGATAGATTCATAAAGTGGTATTTGCTGTAGATTTTGTTTGGAGGGCTCAGAATAAATCTGGGAACAAGGAGAGGGTTGATAAAGATATGAATTTTTAGTAAGTGTCTTTGAAGCATTCCGTACCATGGGGAGAAACAATTTCAAACTTCCAAGAGCTTCTCTGCCGTTGGGAAAATAAATTCCTATAAAACCTTTTTCATGCTTACCTCCAAAGTATGAAGGTTGGCTTTATACACTTTACTGACTCATGTCTTACCCAGAGGGACAGATTCCCAACTCTGTTGTGATGTGCCTGCAAGAATTTCCTATACACAGAGATGGAACCACTCTTGCCTTTGCAGGCAATTTGTAATCATAGACTGAGGAGACTATGTGTCTTTAAAGATTTAGGTTTTCATCTTTAATTACGGTGGGTTAACCCATGGTGCCTCATCATTCGTTTCACCAGGTTCACTCATTTGTACGTCCACTTTATAATTAGTGCCATTTTCATGTACCATTGTCATCTTCATGCATTTCATTAAATCGGCTCACTTTGAAGTTCAAGTAATTTAAAAGTAAACTTGCTATCACAACCATAAATGTAAAGTAATATGTATATAATACACATACACACAAAGAGAACAAAACAGTGTTGTTCGACTCTGTACGCTGCTGTCTAAGNCAATGACACAGGCCATGGGCCAAAGGTAAATACACATACACACAAAGAGAACAAAACAGTGTTGTTCGACTCTGTACGCTGCTGTCTAAGTGTTTGTGCTTGAGGTCTGTTGACCCCTTGTTAAATGGCAGATTATCAAGTCTTCGAAAGAAGTTAAGAATAGGCCCACCCCCATGATCTATTGTCCTTCACTTAATCAGAATGATTGAAAGAGATACAATAGGTGGGGCGCCTGAGTGGCTCAGTTGTTAAGCATCTGCCTTCAGCTCAGGTCATGATCCCAGGGTCCTGGGATCGAGCCCCACATCGGGCTCCCCACTCTGCGAGGAATCTGCTTCTCCCTCTCCCCCTGCTTGTGTTCCCTCTCTCGCTGTCTGTCAAATAAATAAAATCTTAAAAAAAAAAAAAAAAGAGAGGGGCGCCTGGGTGGCTCAGTGAGTTAAAGCCTCTGCCTTTGGCTCAGGTCATGATCTCAGGGTCCTGGGATCGAGGCCCGCATTGGGCTCTCTGCTCAGCGGGGAGCCTGCTTCCTCCTCTCTCTCTGCCTGCCTCTCTGCCTACTTGTGATCTAATCTCTCTCTGTGTCAAATAAATAAATAAAATCTTTAAAAAGAAATAAATAAAAAAAGAGATACAATAGGAAATAAACTTGTTGACCTTATGATGTTATTTGATATGGTGTAACTATGTTCTTTTAGCTCATCTTGCATATTCTGGGAAACAGTTTCAATATACCTAAAATCCTGGGTACTATCAGTAGTGAGGCATCCCACATCTCAGGAACGCTGCCATACACTAAAGTAAGGCGTTCAGCACAGAAACTGAAGCAGAAATAACAAAGTTACTGAGTTTATATTTCTCATATTATTGGGAGGCTAGCCTCATCAGTTAACTAACAAGTTCTGAGTTACACAAAGAAAGGTAGTTACAAATGTCCATAAACTTAAGATTCAGAAAGTAAGCTTATTTAAGCCTGGTTAACTTTAAGGTGGCTTTAAAACACCAAAAATAATGGTTTTATTCTTATTTTTAAATGTATCTGTACTCTAACCCTCTTGAAAATAATATATGGTCCCTTTATGTACTATGTACCTAGATGTACAGAATGTATATGATTATGATGAGACTAGCTCTTTACTGTTCCTATATTTTTAGGTAATGAATGACTACTATCCTTCTTGAAATATTTTGTTGATGTTTATTCTTTTAACTCCAACAGCAATTTCTGGGGAGATCTAAAAAAAAATTACTGCTGTGAGGTTCTGCTAAGGATAGTAACAGTGAGTTTGGGAAACAAGCTGTTCAATTAGAAACCATCATGGTTAAGAGCATGGCAGACTCTTTTGGCTTGTAATCCCAGCTCTACCATTTACTAACCGTGTAACTTTGGTCAAGTTACTTCATCTTTTTGTGCCTGTTTTTTCACTGGTAACATGACAATAATGAGGGTGTCTACCTCATTTGTTTTACTTAAAAAGTTAATGTGGGTGTATAATGTGTAGAACAATACCTCGCATGCAGTAAAGATTCAGAAATATCAGCTGACATTCCTACTACTACTGATGACCCTAGATGACCTTTTGCCCTAATACTAGATAAATACAAAAGCATCAAATGCCACCCAACTACCTTAAAACCAAAATCATTGCCCTCCCATTTTATATGGTAGTTGAATAGAAATAGTGGACAACTTAGGTGAAACATAAAAAGCTCTGGAGTTTGAGAATTACTGTCATGCTCCTTCAAGTCTTCCTGAGGCCATTGTGCAATGGGAAGGGGCTATTATTCATAGGAAGGCTGGCCTCATACTCAGCGCATAGAGCTGTCGACGGTGCTAAGCTTTACAACAGCAGTAGGATGTAGGAACTCGGAGAATCTAGTTTGGAGGCGTGCCACCGCAGTGATTAAAAGCTTGTAAAATAAGATCTATGGAGGAAGGCTAAAGAAATTTGGATTGTTTACCCTGGAGAAGAGAAGACTTAAGGGTGATTTAGTGCTGTTATTGAAGCATAAGAGGGTTCTTTTTTAGAGTCTCATGGAAAGCTCTTCTGTAGTTCTCCCAAGATCTAAACAGGAGGAGGTGGGCTTGACAGTGCAGCACAGGGGATTTAGGATAGGTAAGAAAAGCTTTTCAGCAGGGGCATTTTTTAATAATTTGAAAGAGAGACTATGCGTTTTTATCTAGAGGTTTTAGTAATAATCATTTGAAGTGGTTTGATCGGGTCCTGCCTTGAGTCATAGGAGGGGGGGGTATTTTGCCGTAGGAGGTTCCTTCTGCAAATCAGTAAAGGACTGGCCTTCCTGACTCTCAGCAATGGCTACTTTATTAAGATATCAACTCTTCGCATCACCACAAATGTAAGTAGCCCCCACTAGGAAAGCCTACCAGGATGGACTGCGATCTAGGTTTATTAAGTAGAAACACAACATTTCGGTCTTGGGGACAAAGGCTCTCAGCTTGAGCCATGACTAATTGTGTGCCCCCCTTGGAAACTTCTGTAAGTTTTCTGAGTTGTCAATCTAGGAATTTCAAGATATTTAACGTGTTTTCACTGAACACACTCTGTATGGTAGTAACTGTGCTAAGTTCTAAGGACATAAAAATAAGTAAGATGTATTCTTTGCATTTGAGAAGTTCACACTCTAACTAGGTAAGGCAGGATATAAAAAATGATTACAGTGCAGTATAATGTTGCCTTTGGAGAGTTTTTCTCTGAGACCCTAGAGGAGAGTGCCTAACTTGGCCTTTTGGGCAAGGGAAGTTTCCAGTGGATATAAATCTAAAAAGATGAATAGGATTTACCAGATGAATTTCAAAACAAGAGAACCAAACTGAAGGAGATTCCAGGCATAGGGAACAGCATATGCAAAGACATGAAGGTAGAAGGAAGAAAGGATTATTTAGGTAATTGACTATATGTCTAGAACTGCTCTACCAGTACAGTAGTCATTAAGCACATGTGGCTAATAAAACATACTTGAAATGCAGTATATGAATATGCTTTGAGGGTAACATACAAAGATTTCAAAGACTGAGCACAAAAAAGAATATATTTCACTATAATTTTTTATGTGTTACATGTTGAAATGATATTATAGGTATATTGAGTTAAAATGTCATTAAAGCTAATTTCACCTATTTTGAATTACTTTTTTTATGTGGTTACTAGAAAAATTTACATTACATATATGGCTCACACTGGTGGTTTGCACTGCATTTCTGTTGGAATGCTCCGGTCTAGAGTTATAAAGTTCTGCTGGAAGTGAGGCAAAGGGTGGGAAGTGAAGGTGGAGAAGTATTTATGGATTAGATTACTGTAGAGCAGGAGATTTAGAATTTTATCTGCAAATCACAGTATAAAGTCTATAATATACTGCAACTTATTACATACATACATAGATATCTGCACATACATATAAACATACATAAACATACACATAATAGAAACATGCACAGAAACTGAAACAAAAAGTTTGCCAAGTTTATTCCCTTGCTTTGCAGTACACTCTGATATTCTCTATCCTAGTCTGTTTCATAGTCTTTCATTGCTGGCTGAAACCCATTAAATTGATTCCAAAATCCACTGTTCCACTAACGGGTCACAACTTAACTGTTTTAAAAATGCTGAAAAAAACCCATCTGGGCTTTGTCCTTTAGTTGCTGAAGTGCTTTTTTTTCCAGTGTGGTGAATACTACCGGATTTATCTTTAGACTCTAATCACGTGTTTAAGGTGGATTGGATAGATGTGAGGAAATGACCCAGATGCAGATGTAGAGTTGAAATCACTTTAACAGTCAATGAGAAAGATCAGGAGCCTCTAAACTATAGCCATGGCATTAGCAGTAAAGAGAAGAGAATCAATAAAAAGGGGGTGAAAATGAAGAGAAAAACTAGTTAGAAGGTACATGAATGGGATTTGGTGGGAGACTGAATGTGAGAGGAGAGGGTGTAAGAGTCTCTATAGTCTTTGGTTTCTGACTTGAGTGACAAGATGGAGGTGACGCCATCCTCAGTGGTAAGGAGTACACACAACGCCAGTTTGGGGACGGTCAGGAGTTCAGGTCTAGCCATATTGACCGGAGATGTTTGCATGATATGTAGAGTGAACCATTGGGCAAAATCCTCAGTGTTTAGCTTAGATATGAGACTGCAGGTATAAATGGCAGAACCTAAGGACAGTGTGTGGAATGAAAAGAGAGTAGAGAAGAGGACTGAATTCTGAGAAATATGAACATGTGGAAAGCCAGAAGAGAAAAGGTAGGGTAGGAGAATGTGATCTAGTGAAGCCAGCAAAGGAGAGAGGGTCACGGAGGAGTGGACAGGAGTCATTCTGCAGAGAGTTGAATGCTGGGAAAAGCCAGTCTGATTTGGTCTAGGAAGCTTTTCATAAAAGATGGTTCTTTAGAGGCTTAGGATACTGCAGCTGGGTGAAAAACCATCTGAAAAAGAACAGAGATGATACACTGTAGACAGTTTTTCAAGAATTTTAGCTGGGGAGGGAATATGAGATTAAGGAAAGGTGAGAAAGAGATCTTGGAATAAAAATGCATGAATAGGGGCACCTGGGTGGCTCAGTGGGTTAAAGCCTCTGCCTTCGGCTCAGGTCATGATCCCACTTTCCTGGGATCGAGCCCCACATAGGGGTCTCTGCTTAGCAGGGAGCCTGCTTCCTCCTCTTTCTCTGCCTGCCTCTCTGCCTACTTGTGATCTCTCTCTCTGCCAAATAAATAAATAAAAAAGAAAACCTTAAAAAATTTAAAAAAATGCATGAATAGATGAATGAAGAGCGGAAAATGGAGGGCACAACTTTGAGCAGGTGTTTTGGTCATTGGATTTTTGTTTGTTTGTTTTGGTTTGTTTTTTAAATTTAAGAAGGAAAAGACTTGAGTATCCTTATAAGCTAAGTTAAATGAGCCAATGGAGAGGGAGAATTTGAAGACAAAATCATGGGAGAATTTCATGAAAAAAAGGCCCTCAGGAGATAAAGAGATCTTGCAGCTGAACCAGAGGCCATGGAATGAAGAGTGAAGGGATAGGACTAAATGGGGAGAATGGGGGAGAATGAAGGCTGTGGGGACACTCAATGAGTTGCTGAACAGAAGAGAAGGACCCCTCCCCCACCCCCACCCCCCAGGGGATTGGACACCCTGTGCGGCTGGGTGGCACTGGATACACGAGATACACCTTCCAGCAGCAGCACTCATCAGCCCGGGTCCAGGGTGCGAGGAAAAAAGGTGGTCGGTAGATTCGAGATCAGTCATACCAGAGCTTTCGAACCCAAGCTAACCAGGGCAAGAAGAAGAGCAAAGCAAGAAGGGACGAGGGGCCAAGGGAGTAAGGAAGTTAATGAGGTCAAAGATCAAGTGGATTTGGAGTAAAAGAGGAAGAAGAAAGGAGGGAGAGATTGAAGTCAGGATTTACGCTTTCAAGATTGGCTTTCTGAGATAGAGGCTTTGTGCAAAATGGCATGCCCTCCTGTTGTGGTCACCGTCCCCTGAAAACAAGTGAGCAGGATGGGGAACTGTAATTCAAGTTGCAAAACTATTTTTTGTTTGTTATTGGACGTTCTCAGGTCTAAAATAGTTAAGAATTTGGTCCTTCCAGAGAATATCCACGGAAGCACTTGAGAATTGATTTGGATAACAAAGAGAAATTTGGCTATGCGTTTGTGTGTTCCCCGGTCTGTCCGGGTACGTGGGATGTTGGGGATTCCTGCCTTATACAAAAGGATCTTCATGGTGAAGAAATAGTTTAGTGTAGTTCAGGATTCAATTAAAAGATGATTAAGTGGTTGTATTATTTTTACAAATTCTCAACTGTGACACATGCTCTGTAAATTATTAGGATATGATAAAAATGTAAGGAATGCTAATATAAGTCAGGGGGCAGTAATGTTAAAGCTAATTTCAGACACAGGCGAGATGATATTTGTCAATGGCATTCCACTTTTATGCATACACCTCGCAGAGCACAAACAAATACACGCAAGGAATATGTCCGGTAGAGCAGTTTCCTGTATCAGGGTGTTCCCCTTAAAAAAAGGAGATAACTGTTGTAGGCATGTGCCAATAGCTCAGAGTACAGCCAGTGTGTTATTTGATGTACTGTGTGTTCCAGGATGACTCAATTTGGGGAGCTTGGATGTCAGTGCGAGAGAGATCCAGTGAAGGGTGCTAAATAATGAGACTCATCAGCCTCACTTTCTTTGTGCCTCTTGCTAGAACAAGATCCTCAACTCAATCTCTGTTTGAGAAAAAGGATTCTTGAGTTCTGCTTTAATACAGACAAAGTCTAACAGTTCCAAGCCCTTGACAGTGCCAGAAACTTCCAAAGGCTCTTAGCTATTCTGGCAACTGTTAGAAGGAGAACATTGCCCTCTTTGTGGCCAAACTTGTGTTTTCCGGGTGGTCCAAAAGCCACGGGCCTTGGAGAGCCTCCTTTTGGACTGTATTTATCATTTTTTTTCCTCGTTTTCAGGGAAATGATAGTTGCAAAAGCACAAAATGGACAGATTGAAGGCCTCTCTGAGTATTGTTTGTTACTTTCAGTGGCAACTGTTGGCTTTTATGTTTCTTACTACTGTCGTGCAAAGCATGATTTCATGTGATGGTCATGTTGCTGGATGTGCAACAATAGGAGGAAAGTAAATGTGACCCTCAAATGTGAGTCAAGATAGAACAGCCCAAGGCTGGAGAGTGTCCACGGCTTGGAAAGGTTTGAGAAGTTAAGTCCTGCAGATCTTGACCCATCCTTCCGAACGAACATATTTTGCTAGTACCCTCTTTGAACCGTGTATAGGAAATCACCTATAGCATGTTATGTTTTTAAAGTAGAGAATGTTGTTTTTCTACTTTGCAAATAATGTACCATAAACATTGGTATTGCCAAAGATAGGTCATCAGCAGATATCTCAGAGTTGGCATTGCTCAGACAGGAAAAAAAATAAACAAATGAACAGCATAGACCACCCGTAATTTTTTTCAACATGTTTATGTAAGGTCCACTTCTCCTCAAAGGGTTAGTAGCTATTAGGCTGACAATTTTTTTGCACCTACTGAGCACTGAGAAGGGTGATGGATGGCTTGGTCCCCCCATTCACTCTACCAGGAGCTGACATAGAAAACCACCTGCTGGCTTAGACAACATCTCTTCTCTTTCCTGAAGGCAAAATGATACGGTTCCTTGCTAGTAGGGATTTTATCTGTTATGCATTTGCAGCTTAGGGGCAATAGTATGGGTAATTTATATGGTGTTCGGTTCAAGGTTGGTTCCCTGTTAGGAACTGAGATAATGAAGGTGCTATGTATAGTTTCCCTTTGGGTAGATTCCTAGAATTGTCATCATGGTCACTGTTATCTTCATTAGTGAATCACACTTAAGTTCAGGACATGACAAGAGTCACAGAACAGGCACACCACGCCCATCACCACGTGTTTTCCTTTCTCCCAAATTGGAATTCATGGATCAGATATACCCGTTGTCAACTCTTCAAGGTAACCCCCAAAGTCTGTGATACGCAGAAATTCAGAATTTGAATTGTGGGCACTGGGAAGAGAAGTCTGCCTGGAGATAAGTGATTGAGTTCAGATGGGCGCCCAGCCCAATGAGCATCCCATCTCATCTGGTTTCGATGCCTTCTACTTGGTCACTTGAACTCTTGTGAAGAGCTGCTCTAGAAATCAATCTAGATGATATTTATAGAAACATTTGGATCTAAAGGGGTTATGTCTGGTTTTCATTTGTATTTACACTTTTGTAGAGATTACATGCTAGAGTGGTATTTGCAACTTGGTGTTGGTGAAGGCCCGTTGAAAGGGCCATCATGCATGTCTAGAAGCAGTGCAGAATTGCCTCTTTCCTGAGTGAAAATAGGAATACTTTCAGCCATAACTAAATCACACTGTTAGATTTTAAAAACATGCGTGCATTTTTTTTATACCCGTGGACCAGTGGAAGATGAGAGACAACTTGAAGGAGCCCTGGCAAGGAATTAAAAATAATGGGTTTTGATTCCCAGTAAGTGAGTGACCTTGAGAAAATTACCTAGCATCTGGGGCCAGGGTGTCATCATTTGCTAAATAAGGTGGTACTAGGTACAATTTCAGAATATACTTGGGGACTAGGAATTCTACATCAGCACCCTCAAGCCCTGTTTTAAGTCTCTAAGAGATGACTTTGCACAGAAGATCACTGGCCTGTTTTATGCTTGGCTCATAAAACTCTGAATTTCTTACATTAAAGGGGGTGAAGGTGCAAAAGAAAGCAAGTTTATTTTTGGGTGAAGGGTATAAGATGATAGACTCATTACTCATTTTTTGGAGCACCTTAAAATTCCCTAAATTTTGAGCTGGGCACAGGAGATTAAAAATCCTATCCCTCTGCTGTGGCCCAAACTGCCCACCAGCTGACCCATGCCCCCATCTGATCTAATGATAGGCAACTCAGGTTTCCCTTTGGCTTAACAAACATCTTTTAGAGAGTCTAGGGTCATTTCCTTTTATAAAACTGTAAACACAAAGCAGGAAGCTCCATCCAGGATGTCCAGGCACTGCCAAAGAATGTGATGCTTGGGACGGAGATGCCTGAAAATAGATGTGACATAGCAGAGATGAAAGGGGACGTGGTCTGTTTCCAGTGGCCACAGAGGAGATGGCTCAGCAGCAGTTGTAGAAGTGGGGAGAAGGGGGCTGTTGGCTTTTCAGAGGTCTTGTTTCATGCACTGCCCTTGACCTTGTGTGGTGTAGAGTTCATCCCTGAAATGGTTTAGGGAGGCAAGCTCTGGAGATTCCTGCTCTGTTGCTTGCATTGCATAAAGCTTAGAAACCCCTAAGGGTCTCCATGGGTCTGCTGTGTTTGCACAAGAAGTATTCAAGGATGGCAGTAGCTTCCTTCTTCTGCAAGCCTCCTTTTGCTTCTCACTTTGGCCATTCTTTCTTTGGCAAATTTACTTCTCAACTTTGAGTTCTTCATATTCAGAAAGGGATGCTATTTAGCCACTCAGAACAAATTTATTTGAAATGAGTGTACATTCCTTACTTCCTTCCCTCTTCTCCCTCCCTCTTTCCTTCTTTTCCTTTCTTCCTCTTCCCACCCCTTCCCTCTCCTTCCTCTCCCTCCTGTTCTCCCTTCCTTTCTTCTTTTATACAAGTTCTGAGGGGGGAAGTAAATTACTTCCCGCTGAGCCCTAACGCAGATTTCTTTACTATAATGTTATAATGGTAATTGACATTTGTATCATTTCTTATTCAAATGAAAATTCTGCAGTAGATATTCAAGTTATTAAACCTCCAGTAATGTGACATATGTAAGGTATATTTGTATGTATTTTTAAAAACTAAGCACCTAATCTGAGGTCACAGTCAATGTCTAAAAGTTTTATGTGAAGCCAAAAAGCCATGGTAGTTTAACCTATATGAGAGCCACTAAGGATCCTCAGGACTCATTCCACCCTACCGCACTCTTCTGAGGTAGTACTTTGATTACTATGTAAATAAAATGAATTTAACGTATATATTTAGACGAAGTCAGTTTCAATATAAAGGTCTTGTAAATGTCAACTACAGTGCTTTACAGCCCACCAAAATCATTTAGTTTTGGCATATACCTGGACTGACTGCAGTGATTTATCCAAGAAGGAAAACAGTTTCATTTCTAAAGGAAGAAAGGGCAACGAAATCATAGCCAGTATCAGAAAATGAATTAGGGAGGGAGAGTAACATCCTTGGTCTGATCCCACCCTGGGAAGGCCGTGTGACCCCAGCAAGAGGCCTGAGCTCCTTACAGCTGGCCCAAACTTTGGCCCATTTCTTCTCTGAGAGCCCGGCTAATCTTGGGAAGTTCCTCCTGAAGGCAGTCTGCACGTGTAAAAGGAGTGGACTGAATATTTATCTGTAAGCTATTAATTAAATCCTAAGGACCCCAAACTGGCATTCAGGGCACCTGGGTGGCTCAGTCAGTTAAGCTGCTGCCTTTGGCTCAGGTCATGATCCCAGAGTCCTGGGATTGAGTCCCACATCGGGCTCCCTGCTCGGCGGAGAGCCTCCTTCCCCCTCTCCCTCTGCCTATCGCTCTGCCTACTTGTGCTCTCTATCTCTCTGTCAAATAAATAAATAAAATCTTAAAAAAAAAAAAACACCTGGCATTCAATCCATCTGAATTCCAAAAGAAGTAGTATAGTGTTTATATAAATAAATTCCCCAAAGTCATGAGCAACTAAAAATGTTGCACAATTTAAACATCTCCTCACGTTGAATGCCCAGTTCAAGGTAGGGAGGGTGGTAATTAGTTTTTCTCCTTTATTAGGTTCTTGTTTGGTAGTCCTATACAATGTGGCACTTAATAACTGTAACTTCCTCAAATCCTTTGAAACCAAGGTCTATTCCTGTGGTTTGGCCTTTTATTTTGTTCACTTTCTGTGTGTGGATAGCTGAGCCCTAATAAAAGCATTGCTCAATATAGGAAATACCTGGAATGTTTTATGAAATTTAGGTCCGGCCATGTTGACATGCCACCAGATTAATATATTATTCTGCACATATTATTGAGATCCCTCTGTAGGCCAGATATTGTCTTCCTTCTTGGGTGGACACAAGTAAACAACACTGACATGGTTCATATCTTTAAAGAATTTAATACTTGCAGAAAAAGATACATAAGTAAACACATGCATGGTTATAAGTGGCTAGAAGTTCTGTGGTAGAAACAAGTATATAGTCATACAAATAATGCCTTGCTGAGGTGATCAAGAAAGAACTGTCTGAGGAGCTGAGCATTAAACTGAGTCTTGAGAAAGGACTAGAAGCACCCTGTGTTTGGATAGGCGCGCCTTGATGAGTATTCCAGTCAGAAAGAACAGAGCATTTCAAGACCTCTTACAGGCTTGACCAGGCAACTATGCTTGGCCAGTGTGGCTGCCTCATGTGCCTAACTACAAGGATCTGGAGTTAGTGGCTGAGGGACAGAATTTTGTTGAGTGACTTGAGAGTCTTTATGTGTGTGGAGAGGAGTTGGGGATGATACGTACATTGTTAGACTATCGTTTTTCATAACATGTGGAAAGTGGGTTGGCAGAGAGTAGGAGAAACAGAGGCTAGTGAGGAGGTTTTTGCACTAGTCTAGGTGAGCCCTTTGATGGCAGTAGTGATGGGGATGAGTGGTTCACGATACACTTGGAATTACCATTTAGTAGATTGGCTGTGGGAGAAAAGGCAAATGAAGGGATATGGAATGACATCCCATGATGTTGACATTTACTGAGATGCAAAGTGTGAAAGCAAAAGAGTCTGGGAGGAGGAGAGATCGAATGGTCTATTTTGGACAAGTAGGATTCTACGTGCCTGTGAAATGTTCAAGTGGAAATGAGGAGTTGGATATAAAAATCTGAACTTCCCAGGAGAAATTTGGGCTGGAAATATAAATGTGGTAGTTACCCACATGCAGGTGACATTTTAAACCACAGAGAGAAAAAAGGAGGCCAAAGGACAGAGATATGAAGGCCCCGAAGCATATTAAGAGGTCAGGTAGAAGAGGAGGAGACAGAAGCTGCTGTCAGAGAGTGAGGGAAAGGAGAAGTGAGTGATGGTATGGAAGTCAGTGAGATAATGCCATGATGAGTTCCATGCCTGAAAAAGAATCCCTCAGAGTTAACAATGTTAAGTCGGTAGTGACCTTGTTGAACAGTTTCAAAGAAGGGAATGGTGGTCACCAGCCACAGTGGAGTGGCTGAAGAGTAGAGGGGAGGTGGGAAAGTGTAGGCGTCAAGGAAATGCTATGTAAATGAGAATGAACTGTGAAGAAAAGCCAAGAAATGGAAGAATAGCTGAGAAGTACTATGGGACCCAGGGAGGATTTTTTAAATGTGTGCTTGCCTTCAGTAGGTGGATGAATGAATAAACTATGGTACATCCAGACAGTGGAATATTATTCAGCCGTAAAAAGAAATGAACCATCGAGACTTGAAACAACATAGAGGAACTTTAGATATATATCACTGGGTGAAAGAAGCCAAGCTGGGAAGGGTCCATACTGTATGATTCCAACTCTATGACATTCTAGAAAAGACAAAACCATAAAGATAGTAAAAAAGTCAGTGGTTAGGTAGGAGGGTTGGGGCTGGGGAAAAGAGATGACTAGGTGGAACACAAAGGATATTTAGACAGTGAAAATACTTCATATTTTATCTTAATAACGATCAGTATATGTCAGGGTACCTTTGTCCAAACTCATAGGATATACAACACCAAGGGTGAACCCTAAGATAAATCATGGATTTTGGATGATTATGATGTACAAGTGTTGGTTCATCCTTGGTAAAAATGTACCATTTTGTTGAAGGGCTATGTATGTGCTGTGGCAGGAGGCATATGGAAAACTCTGTACCTTTCACTCAATTTTATTGTAAACCTAAAACTGCCCTTAAAAAGAGCCTTAAAAATGTGTGTATGCTGATAGTAGGGGGGAGAGGTTGCTGAGGGCAGAAGGGGATAATCCCAGGAGGTGAGAAGGGATAGAGAGGGAATAGTTTCTTTGAAAAGAGTCTTCTTGAGATGTAGCCAGAGAAGGTGTGGCCCAACACAGAGAATTTAGGTCATCTCATGGGTGAGAAGTTTGGGCATCACCTTCTTGGAACCTCTGGCTCCAAATGAAGTATGGGATGTATTCATCTAAAGGTAAAGTGGTGGGAAGGGATAGAGATAGAATATTTGAACTGTGAGAGAGGATATCAAACAGTTATATAGGAGAATAAAGGGAATGTGAGTCTACTAGAGAAGTAAAAATAGTAGTGTTGCTGGGATGTGCTGAGAGCTCATGCAGGGCTTGTGAATATGGAGTGAAAGTAAAACCAGTATATGCAAGCATGACTCATGATAGAGAATAAAGATAATTTTTTAAAGTTTTTTATATTTTTTATTTTTCTCTCCCATTGTCCCTTTTTGTAGTTGTGCAGTGGGATAAGTTTTCTCTCTCGCCTCACGTAAAAAACTAGACAATCCATATGTCTCCTAGGGAATAGAAGGTCCTACACGTATATTAAGTTGAAAAACACTCGAGATTTATAAATTAGAATATGGAGCTCTACACATTTGTCAGTATTTCAGCCTTCAATCTTCATCCAAAGGTAAGGTTTGTTTTCTTTCCACACCTCCTTCGTTCCCACTTCCAGCCAGGGCCTTGCTGACTCTGACTTTCAGGCCTATCCTGGGTTGATGTTCAGGCAGAGAGGAGAGGAAAGGAAGGACAGAGGGTTTCTGTTCTGCTTGGCAGATGCACTTGTAAATGGGTAGGTATTTTTGGGCATGGCATTCATCTAAGTCTGTATCATCTTCTGACTACTTTTTTGTGTTTTCCTGGTTTTCCTAGAATCCCCTTCTAAGCCCCTCCAAGTGCACCTCCTGTAATAGAGGATTTCCATTCCCCTGACTACCTCTCTCTCATCTCCTAGTTTTCCAGAGAAGTCCAGTCCACGAATAGACTTGGTGGGAATCCCATTAGCCTCCCAGTTAGGCCTCATGCCTACAAGCCAAAAAGGTTGTGTGGGTTTTTTTTTAAGATTTTGTATTTATTTATTTATTTGACACACAGAGAGAGAGATTACAAGTAGGCAGAGAGGAGGAAGCAGGCTCCCGCTAAGCAGGGAACCCGATGCGGGCCTTGACCTCAGGACCCTGAGATCATGACCTGAGCCAAAGGCAGAGGCTTTAACCCACTGAGCCACCCAGGTACCCAAGCCAAAAAGGTTTTAGGCTGGTGCTCTCCTTCATGGGCCATCTCTGACCTCAGAAAACAACAGTGCTTCCTTTACTCTAATAAATTGCAGGTTATGGATTCCGTGTGGTCACCTCTCCTTGGCTCCTGCATCAAAGCAGTTTATCAACCCATCTCTCTTGTCTTCAAGATTTCCGAGACAGGGGTCATAACCATTGTCCCCTGATCCGTCATCCACAAGTGGGTTGCATTGAGCTCTGATTTGTCTTTTAGAAACATCCCTGGCTAATGTTGACTTGAGGGAGTGGATATCCCTAGACACCCCTTCCTTTGGTGGTGATGCTAGATTCAGCATTCTAGCTGTTCCCACTAAACAGAGCCTCCTCTTCTCAAAATTCATCCTGAGCCTTTTCCTGCCATCCTCAGAGATGAGGAATTTGTAAATGTCATGGAATCACTTTCACTCTTTTTCTTTGACATTGGAATTTTATGTTTATCATTTTCTGATACCTCAAGTCAAAGTTCAAATTTGATATCCTTTAAACCCATTTGTGTATTTAAGCGAAGCTTGATATGTTTCTGAGGAACACCATTATGGAGGACATCTAGGTTTAGTATTTTCAGTCAAGTAGCATGGACACGTGAAAGTTGGATGTGATCCCAAAGGCATGGTTTTATTGAAGGACCTTAGAGTTACAGATGGACCATAAAATAACTGAAGACAGAAAAAGACTGATGGATAGTGAGGAAGTAGTTAGATTGAAGGTCACAGAGAGGTTGAAGAATGTTGTAGTGGGGGTACCTGGCCAGGTGAGCTGGACAGGGAGGGAATGGTAGTTAGAATAGATTATTTGCTGATGATGGCAAGCATCAAAGGATGGCCACAGGAGAGTATGGAAGAGATAGAATGGAGGAAAAGGTGATTGGTGGTCAAATAATGAGAAGACACAGAAATGAATGGCTCATCTTCAAGATGGTCTAGTCTGTGACTGCTGCCTTGATTGGTAGTAGGTGGGAAGACAGACCAGAAGTAGAAGTCCTGAGTGAACAAGGCATGACCACAAAGTAGGTAGAAATCAGGAGACAGGGGGTGAAGAGTAGAGAATTTAGACGGTGTGAGGCTTAAGGGAGCAGTAGTTTTTGTGAGACAGAAGGGGAGGCATGACGCCGACGTGAAAAGGGCAAGCTGGAAAGACACAAGATGCCTCTGAATCAAGATTTTTAAGATTCCTTCTGCATTACATGTTATGATCCTATCCCTTTTTTCTGAGAGTAGGTATACGACACAAGAGAGAAAGGTACACTGTATTAGGGCACAGTGAGCAGCCAGGAAACTAGGTTGCTACAGGTCATGCTGTTTCTATGGGTAACTGGCTGTGGGATCTGGAGCTAGTCACCACACCCTGAATGCCAGAACCCTGCGCCGAAACAGCAGCTTACAAGGCACTTTTGTCATCAAGTCGTCATTTTACGGGGATCACTACCTACGTGGTGCACTTCATCTTATCCTTTTTACACTTAGCAAACTGAGGCCCAGAATCATCAAGTGATTTGCCCAAACAGCAGGGTTGGACTTGAGTGCCTATAATCTGTCCAAGTCACGAGCCATTCATTTCTACTCTACAGTCATCCTGTCTCTTTTCACTCTAGACACAGCAATGCCCATCTAGACCAATAAAATCTGTATTTTGAGTTAAAAAAAAAACTTCTATTATGGCAGCCTTGAAAATACTTTTAACTGAAATCGAAAACTATTCATATTTTATGTATTTGTGTGTCTGTATTTTTATATTAATGATTCATCTGGCAATATCATACCTACATTTAAATCGAGAAATATTTCTAGTTGTGCTTCCCCCAAGAAGATTACTTGATATCTTGAACCAGTCATTCTCCTGGAAAGAGGAAAACATTGTACAGCTTGCTAATATTTCTGCTGCTTGCAGCTTTGTGTTGTGAAGGACTTAGGGGAGTTTAGCCTACCAGATTTAGTAGGCAGGGAATGAAGACTGCTGAGATGTCTGCCAATCTAGTGGCTACAGCTGTGTGTCCCCAAATGTGTTTGTTGTTATTTTTTTTCACGTTTAGTCATGCTTTACTGTGAAAGAATAGCTTTTCTTTTTTAAGCTTGTAACACAGATAACTCTTTTCCATTTGTTTTTTCTGCCTTATATTACTCTCACTGTATAAAACCTTCCCAATTTTTTTTTTTTTTAAGATTTTATTTATTTATTTGACACACAGAGAGAGAGATTACAAGTAGGCAGAGAGGCAGGCAGAGAGACAGGGAGAGGAAGCAGGCTCCCTGCTGAGCAGAGAGCCCGATGCGGGCCTCGATCCCAGGACGCTGAGATCATGACCTGAGCCGAAAGCAGAGGCTTTAACCCACTGAGCCACCCAGGCGCCCAAACCTTCCCAATTTTTAAGAGTAGTTAGCCATGCCACAACTGACCTTGCACATGAGAGTACACAGCAGTCCTATTAAACATGTAACAAGACTTGATGAAAATCGTATGCACGTGGATCAGAGCAAAACTCTTAAAAATCAGTCTATTTGAATGAAACATTTTTATATATTTTCGTAAATGCAGTGATTTTGTTGTTGGGTCGATCTCATATTGTTGAAAAAACTAAGATCAGGCATGGAATTTTAAGATAGAGAAAGTGATTTTCTCAGTTTGTTCATACCAAACTGAAAAAAGGAGACTCCCCAATTCTTATTTATTTGAATTTTTGGATGTAATTTTAAGAATTTAGCTTTTTAAAAATTTTGATATAAGAATATGTAAATGGTATTGGCATCATTTTAACCAGTTGTCTTAATACATTGAAGAAAAATCTACGTATCTGTGAAGAAACAAGAATATGCTTGTCGGAAACTGAATAAACTCTTTAGATGTACTTAGGGCATAAATACAACATTAAGATTATTGAAGGGTATTATATGATAAAGGTTATAAATTGGTAGCTTAATATGTATTAAAGTACTTTTAATTTCTTATGATATAAATCATTTTTTTGGGAATACATCTGTTGGAATAATTTTTTTAAAATAAAAACAAAGCCTGAGTAAGCACATTTGTAACTACAGTTATTTTTATTTTTTATTTTTATTTTTATTTTTTTTTGACAGAGAGAGATCACAAGTAGGCAGAGAGGCAGGCAGAGGGAGAGGGGGAAGCAGGCTCCCCACTGAGCAGGGAGCCTGATGTAGGGCTTGATCCCAGGACGCTGAGATCATGACCTGAGCCAAAGGCAGAAGCTTTAACCCACTGAGCCACCCAGGCACCCTACAGTTATTTTTAACATTGAACATTGAATTCACACTTTTTAGGGCAGCAGACTTCATTAAGGGCATAGACCAGAACCTTTATTTTGTTAAATAACATATAGAGCATAAAGAGGGGCATATTAAATACGTGCCTGTATTAAGCTTTGAAGAAGTAGAAAAGGTAAATACAGTTGAGATTTGCAACTCGATTACTTTTTACCTAGACCAACCCCCCATTTTTAAGTCCCTAAAGGATGCCTGAGGCACATACCACCCTTCGCATGCCCACTTGTAAAGCCTCTGCAAACCAGATGCCCCCCTCCACCCAGGGCTGTCCATAAATCCCTGCACCTCTGGCCTGTGTCTCGATGTTCTCCTGGTATAGTCTCAGACAGATGTTGGGCTTGCCCTCCAATGTCCCTCTGCTTAGCTACCGTGAAGGACCTTGCAGAAGGAGGAGGAGCTGACAAGAGGAAGAGGTAAAAAAGGAAAAAGTAAAAGAGGTTAAGGGACAGAGAAAGAGTGCTTGGCCTTATTATCTAAAAATCTTTAAGTGACAAAGGACATGAGAAAATTGATAAGAAAGTTAGAAAAGCCCATAATTAAAAGTGAAAACCAATGTGACCAATTGCAGTCAAAAATGATATGCCACAACTTATGTTGCTAGGAACTCCGATGCAATCAATTACTAAGCAAAATGTTGTTAGAGAAGGTTGAAATTAGTGGAGAAATTAAAAGCATGTCTATTGAAATAGTATTATAGACCAGCATATGGAACAGAAGATTTGAGACCAATTAAAAAGCTTTTTTTTTTCCCTAAGGATTTGGGGCCAAACATTATAATTTGTATCTTTAGGTTTGACTACTTTTAAGGCAGTTCGTGAGGTCTTTAGGGCCACTGGAGTACTGATAGTCTGAGAAACCTAGGAGAATTGGAAAATCAGTGGTTAAGTGTAGGTTCAGGCACTTTGAAAGTAGATTTTTCTTATATAACTTCAAGTCTGAAGGTTAGAACTCTGTAACACTGAAATGATATCTCAAGATATTTATCTAACACTGGCTAAAGCCATTGAAGAAGAAAGTTATTGTGTTAGGAAATCTTTCAATGCCAATGAGACTAGGCTTTTCTGGATAAAAATGCCCATAAGCTTGACTATGGTATACATCACCCAAGAAAAATCTATGTCTGGTTTTAATGTTGATATTTAGCCTTTGGCTAGGTTCAAATGCTGTAGGTAATTTCAGGCTTAAACCCTCACTTGTGTAAAGCTCTGAAAAATCTCAGAGCACTTAAGAGTTATATGAAAGACAGACCTGCAGTCATCTGGAATTCTAATTCTCAAACCTGGTGCAACCGGGGCTCTTTATGAGGAACAATTTGCTCTTTTGTGCCTGCTTTTCGGAATTGTGTGAATAACCTTGTCCATAAGACATTAATTTTAAACAATGGTTCTGGATGTTCTGTATAGCTTGTAAATATAATTCCTGACATTAATATTAGCTTATTTCCCCCACTTTCAACACAACATTCTTGCTCTAGCCCTAAAAATTGGGTTATTTATTATTCTACCCCCTGGTAGGATTACTACCTTAGAAAACCCTTTGCCCCAATTCTCGTTTCTATAACGAGACCAAAGCCGTAGACCTGCTTTCTCTGTACTCAGAGAATTCTAGACAGGAGTCAGCAAAGATGAGCTAAAACATTCTGAAAATGAAGGGAGGCCAATTAAAATACTCAAAATGGAAAAGAATATTTGTTTTGATTCTTAAGAAGACGACTTCGCTCCTGTTTCTCATTTTAAACAAATTTTCCTACTTCCCAAGCCACTTCACGGAGTGAGCTCCAGTTCCTTGCCACAGTGAAACTCAAGACTCCTATCTTGGGATACTTCTTCCCCTACCAATTAGGTAAGTGTGGTCTGCTCTTTGCAGTCAGATTAGGATGTGGTGATGGAATTCTCCTAGCTTCTCATTAGTGTTCAACTCATGGTCATAGCTGAAGCTGTGAAGGAAACCAATCAACAATATATGGCTCAAGCTGACTTCCTCTTTCCCTTCCTCCCTTCAGTGTTGATGACCCAGAGTGAGCAAAACAGACAAAAATCCTTACCATCATGTATTGTGCACTATAGTGGGGTGAGGCAGAAATATACACAATTAAAGTATATATCTTGTCAGGTGATGCTGTGTGTTGGGGATAAGAATAAAGCAGGCAGGGGAGATGAACGAAGGGAGACAAGGACCGCAATCTGAGATGGGATGGTTAGGTAAGACTCTGCTACCAATCTGACATTTGAGCAAAGCATGTGGGTGTCTGGAGGAAGAGTGTTCAAAGCTGGGGAAACAGCAAGTGTCCATATGCTGAACCAGGAGAATGGTGTGTTTGAGAGAGAGCAAGGAGGTGTGAGACTGCCGTGGAAGAGAGAGAAAACAAGCACAGACGTGATACGATGAGAGAGGGCCAGATTACACAGGCTCTTGTAGACTTTGATAATACTCTGAGGAAGATGGGAGCCCTCTGGAAACAGCAGAGGAAGTAATGGCCAGACTCTCTGGATTTGAATCCCACCTTTGCCACTTACTGGCCATGGGACCTTGAGCACAAGACTTAAACTTTCTGGGCCTCAGTTACCTCCTCTGTAAATAGGGATGATAATTGGACCTTCATAGCGTTTTGATGCTAAAATGACTTACTGTAAGTAAAGCACGTCGTATCGTGCCTGATGGCTAATAAACATCGTATACATGTTAACTGGCTGGTTGGTCCTTGGAAGGCTCACTCTGCTGTTTGGAGAAGTGACTTAGGAGGTTCAGGGATGGGAGCAGGGATAGCACTGGGGGCGACTCTCTGTGTAATGCAGGCAAGATGTAATAGTGGCTCGGAGCAGGGCAGAGCGGAGGACGTGGTGAGAAATGGTCAGATTACAGATCTGTTTGGAAAGTAGAATCAACAAGATCTGGCCAGATGTGATGTGTGAGAAGAGGAGGAGAGTCAAGGAGGACCCCCGGGATTTTGCCCTCAGCAAATTGTCATTTACCAAAAGGGAGGAAGACTATGTGTGAAGCAATTCTTTTTTTTTTTTGAAAATCAGAAATTCCGTTTGTAGGCATATTATGTGATGTGCCCCTTGGTTGTCTAAGTGGCATTGGCCAGACAGACATTGCCTTTGTTTTAGAGCAAAGCAGGCATCATCAGAGAGTCCAGACTACAGGGAAAGCAGACCTCCCCAGAGAAAGGTTTCACCAAAGAGAGGAGAGAATCCCACAGGCGTTTGGCAGTTACAACTACAGTTTGAAGGAATAGATCCTAACCTGAAATAAACCTGAATGACCAGTGACTTGAAATCTCTTGTCTGTGCTTCATTCAAAGGAATTTACAATGAATAAAAAAGAGCAAAATAAACAGCCCAAATCAATATCTTTAAGAGCCATCACAAAATCCTCCATCTTCTTAAAAGTTAGATGGGAATCTCCCCAGTGCTGCCTCTCCGAATTCCAGGACTATGATAACGACATTCTTCTACCTTCTGATTTATTGTCGTACAAATAAAACATATTATTAAGCAGTAAGATAAGAACTTGGGCTGTACATTCCTATACAGCATATTAAATACAGTCTTAAGTGAGTGGTAACTGTATTGCTTTGTTTAATTGATTTAAGTGTGCTTTAGAAATCTTTAAAATAATTTTATATGACAAGGATAGTTATAGTTGATTAAAATTCTGCTCATGATAATTTTGACATAAAGTTGGGCATTGGTCCTTGATTAAGGCCACTGTTATATCTTAGTCTTACATGTGTTAGCTTTGTCTTTTTTTATTTCAGCTACTTTGAAAAGAGTGTGTATTTCTTATATTTTATGCTTTCCATATTCAGGACTTCTGATTTTGATGACTTATGATTGCTGATTGCTTGCAATTTTAAGAAGACTCAGACATTGGCCTGTTATCCAACTCCACAATCAGTCCTTTCTGTAAAGGCATCTTCCAATCAAAAATCTCATGGGGTTGAGTTAATTTTGTTATTAGGCATTGAATTCTTGCTTTGCTTGACTTGGGTTGGATAGCCACTTTGTTGTATAAACTTTGTTTTTTGCTGTTGTTTTTCTCATTTAGCACATACTAGAGTTAATTTCAGGCATAAACTTTTTATCCCCTACCTGAATACTTAAAAAAAGAAGAGGCTGGAAGCTTTTGGCCAGAAATTTGTCATGCTTAATTTCATATCAAAGCACTACCTTCTTGAAAGTTTTAGCAAAATATATTTAGCAATGGGTACATTTTATATAGGAAATAAACTGTCCATTTTTAAAGCAATTAAGTTTTGTACATAGATAATGTTTGAATTGATGGACTATAAGTTGGAAATAATATCTGGGTGTTTAGCTAGATTTTAATGAGGAATCCTGGGTCATTCATTCATTCATTTATTATATAATAGAGAATGAGGGAGAGGGAGAGAATCTCAAGTAGACTCCATACAGTTTCTACATCCTGCACTGTATGGAGTCTACTCACAGAGCCTGATGTGGGACTCAATCCCACAATCCTGATATCATGACCTGAGCTGAAACCAAGAGTCTGATGGTCAACAACTGAGCCACCCAGGTGCCTCTCTGGGTCATTTAAAGTCAGATAATATGAAAGTGGTGAGTTCTACAAATCGGCCTATACACTCATAAGTTAATTTTTTTTTTTTACATATCTCTCCATAAAACATACTTTCTCATTGATAGATCTAGAGCCATGTCGCCATGTCATTTTGGACTTTCATTTTATGATACAAAATTTAGAGTTTTTTATTAGGAGGCCTGTTTTAGTTTACGATATAGAAAGTTATATAGCAATTTAACAGAGATCACTTTGGTAGAGGTGAGGTGATGGATGTTTTGTAATTTTCTTTACAATATATTCTGGGTTTTCTGTAAAAAGAGGAATATAAATTTCACTTTCTAGTAAAAGAAACAAGGCAATTTGTACCAATATCATATCTCATTTCCTAATGTTCTTTTCAATAAGAAGTTGTAGGAAATGCAAATAGTGTCAGCTACTGTCTGTCCTTTAAGGATGGAATGGAAGATGATGGGCCATCTTAGGAGGTGTCCGTGAAATAACAGTCCATCTATTCCTGATCTCTTTGGACCCTATTATTTACATAAAATAATAGCCTATAGAAATTAAGGTTGGTGAAATATAGTTAGGAAAATTTTATAGTGTTTTTAATATTAGTACTTTAAATCTTCAGTCCGAATGCTTGATTATTAAAAATCACTTGTTCACACCCATTAGGATCGCAATTATACAGAAAAAAAATGTTGGCAGGGATGTAGAAAAATTGGGACCCCATGAATTGTTGGTGGTAATGTAAAATAGTATAGCTGCTTTGAAAAATGGTATGGTGAGTCGTCAAAAAATTAAACATAGAATTACCGTATGATCTAACAATTCTACTTCTGGGTATATACCCCAAAAAATTGAAAGCAGGGACTCAGATATTTGTACATCCATGTTCACAGCAGCATTAATTACAGTAGCCAAAAGGTGGAGTCAACCCAGTATCCGTTGATGGATGAATGGATGATGGATAAAGAAAATACAGTATATACATACGTACATACATACAATGGGATATTATTTAGCCTTAAAAGAAAAGAAATTCTGGTTCACTTTACAACATGGATGAAACTTGAAGACATTATTCTAGGTGAAATAAACCAGATAAAAATGACAAATAGTGTATGAGTCCACTTATAGGAGATAGCATGGTCACATTTGTGGACACAGTAGAATGGCAGAATGGTGGTGGTCAGGGGCTGAGGAGAAAGGGACTTGGGGAGTTAATGTTCAATAAGCACAGCATTTAGTTGGAGAAGATCAAAAGAATTCTGAAGATGGATAGTAGTGATGGTTGCCCAACAATGTCAACAAAACTGTGCCCTTAAAGATAATTAAAGTGGTAAATTTTATGTCATGTATATTTAACTAAGATAAGAAACTGTTACCTGTAAAATAAAACCTACTTCACTCTACACCACTTGACATTTAACATCCTTTCCAACTTTATCTTCTATCCTTCATGACCCTGGGATCTGAAGATGTTTCCCTGCTGTTCACGACCACCTCACCCTTCTCCTGCTTGAGTATACCTGGAATGTCCTTCATGTCATTTCACCCTCCTATCTACCTTTCCAGATTATGCCTGATGACATTCAGCTTTTCTCTCCATCTGGAGACATTCTCTTAAGTAGGTAGCACTCTCTGTGTGTGTATACTGAACATCAAAATAGTCAGTTGGGCAACTATAATGAATCATCAACCATTCTCCCCACTATACTGTTTTTTAAAACCATTTATTTGGTATCAAACATAATTCCTCACTTTAAAACTGGTTACTCCTGTAATGTGTAAATGGTGTCTTACCTATCTTATTGTTGTTAGCATTATCTATTTTTTGTAAAGTGTCATACCAAAGTGTCATGATAGTAAATTATCATGACATACTTTGTTTTTTAAAAAAGGAACAATCAAGGAGGTGAGTCTTTGAATTAACAAACCTACATGGAGCCTTGATCCTGCCCTGCCTCTGGCTGTGCTTCCTAAAGATCTTGAAATGCACCATTTAAATTCTCTCATCCTGAGACTTTCTTTCTGCAAAATCAGAATCTTCTTTATGCCAGAAGGATAAGCTATAGCATTACCAGACAGTGTTTAGGACACTGTTTAAGATATTAGAGAATCACAGGTATTTCAGTCATGATTCTAGTGTCCTTTATTAGCTGTGTAAGTTCCTACAAGTCTCTTTCCTTGATTCTTAGTCTTTACATTTGCCAACGAGGAAGCAGCCACAATGAGCTTATCGCACTAACAGTGATTTGTAAACACAACATGGTATTAAAGATTAAAGGAATATCAAGGGGTACCTGGGTTGCTCAGTTGGTTGAGCACCTAATCAGGGATTCTCTGCTCTGTGGGCTCCATGCTTAGCAGGGAGTCTGCTTGAGACTCTCTCCCTCTGCCCCATGCATAGCCCCATCCACCTAGTACAGAGACCGTTCTTGTGCCTTAAATAATAAAGGATATAACAGAGGTCACAGAGTAGCTTGAATAGTGAGTGCTGGAGAGATAAAAAAAAATTATAAAGGTCCAAGAAAAATATCTCATCAAATCCTCTCCTAATTGAGTTCTTTGGGAATGGTCTATGTCAGTTGCTAATCCCAATTTGATACTTCACCTTATATTTCCATTCATCTATAGGTGTTTCTGGGATACCTCTTCCTCAATTAGGTTAGGATTTCAATCAGTTGAAAATGTTTTCTGGGCATTGTCTGTGCTTGGGGCTTGGATGTAAGGACTACTAAATGAATAAGACATTGGCTTTACCCCATGAATCTTCCAAGACATTTGGGAGAGACCAACACGTAACGAGACAATTCCAATTTAACATAACACATGCCAGAAGAAGAGGAAGAATATCCCCCAAGGGAAGGCTTCACAGAGGAAGTGGCATTTGTATTGGGTTATAAAGGATGAGTGGACTTTGTCACACAGATAACATTGGCAGAGAAAATGGCTTAAATAGTACAGTTGGGAAAGGGAAATGTGTGTGTGAGCTTGTGCACACATGCGCACGTGTGTACCTTTGTTCCAAAGTCAAACATGAATAATTTGGGGATTATCTGCTGTCCTTGGTCTATACCATTACTTCTTTATTCTTACTGTGGATGACTGAGAAACAACACTAATGACGTAGGAGCTTTTAGAATAAGCCTTTATGCCTGGCACTCACACTTTAGATTTTTCCAGTCTTTCCCTGATGCTCATAGTCCAAGGGGGCTCCTCATAAGGAATTTTTCATTTGCTCTAGAATCCCCCAGTTCCACCTCCCACAAAGATAGTCTGGTCAGGATACTTTAGGGCCACCAACAGAATCGCAAGTTGCCAAAATAAATGTTTTCCATCAAGATTTCACACTTGAACTTAATGAAATAGACATTTTCCAAACTGTTTCTTTAGAGCTAAGTTTTTCTTTAAGATTTGTAATGAAAATATTTCATGACCTGTTGACATATTCATATGGTGATTTTCAAAAAGCAGATTTCGTTTACAAAATGGACTTGGCAACAAGTAGGAATATCTGGGAAGTTGAACAAGGCCGTTGACAGGGAAAATTAGGGCTGAATCATAACTGACATTGTTTTGCAGCTGTGCCATTTTTTTAAGACTGACCAATGGGACAGAGTTTCTAGAGGCCTTATGGTAATAATGCTGAGATTGGCAGCTAATGACCGTTCATGATGGAACTGCATAGGTAGTAGCTCACAAGTATAGAAAAATTTCCTGTAACTGATTTTTCTTGGTAAATTCCAAGGGAGAAGTTATGTCACTTAGAAGAAAGATAGTAAAGATGAAATTCTATAGCATTTTTCAAAGGAAAAGAATTAAAAATAGAGTTTTCTTTGTATCCTCTGTCTTATATTTTCTTTATCTGTGTTCTTCAGTTCTTCTGATGTTTGAACTAGTTGACTGACAGATACCTAATTTAAATTTACAGTAGCGATGCAGTTTTGGAGTAGAATATACTCTGTGTTCAAACCAGTAGTTGAAGATTAACAAGGTATGTTCAAATTCAGATGATACAAGGCAGTATTTGAAATAATTCTAAAAATCAGTTTTAATTATTGTTTTAGGTTTATGAAATTTTTTTTAGTTCTTTTCTCATGTTTCTAAGTTTCCACTCCTAACATCAGTAGGCTAAAAGGATATAAGAAAGACAGACATACTGTTGCTTAAAGTTCCCTAGTGACACATAACTAAAAATCTAATCAAATTCCTTAGATATTGTAAAGTTTTTAACCATTCCTGGAAACAATATCATAGGACTCTGCAAACAGTATGGTATTTGAACTTTGATCTTGGAAGAGAAAGAAATTACTTTTTAGTGAGAAAGAAATCACAGAGGGCTTCTTGGAGAAGAAGGTATTTGGGACCTTGGGATTGGGTGATGATGGGGTTTACTAGGGAAGAAGAAATATGGAAGGTAATTGTACAGTAGGACAACTCCCAAGAGGAAAGAAAAAGAGGTATGTAATTATAAATTGTATAGGGTAGATGGAAAGGTAAGTAGGTCCCAGATGGAATCCAGGTTTGGAAGCTGATGTATTTTATTTTGTCAGACATTTGGAAAATATTAAGCGGATAGTTATCATTTGATAACATACCCAGGGTAGATTTCAGAAGTTAGAAACTGAAGCCAGGAAACCTATGAGTAATAGCTACCATTTTTGATTACCTAGTAAATATCACTCACTGTGAAACAAAATTTGGATGCCTTTTAAAAATCCTTAAAAGAATTTATTTAGATTTTATGGATAGAGAAATTAAGGTCTATGGTCACTCAGTAGGTGATAGGCTGAGACTAGCCAGGTTTATCTGACTTCATCACCATTCCCCTGACCACCAAATATCTTACCAATATGTGAGCTTCTTAGTTATGTGCTTGATATTATAGCTCTCTACTTCTTTCTTCCCCCATACACCCTTCACCTATGCATTTATTATCCACCTGATTTTTTCCCCAGTTTTACTGGCATATAATGATAAATAACATTGCTTAAGTTTAAGGTGTACTGTGCAGTGATTTCATACACCTATATATTGTGAAATGGTTACCATAATAAAGTTAGTTAATACTCCCATTACCTCACATAATTTCCTTTTTTTTTTTGTATGCGTGTGTGGTGAGAACATTTAGGATCCACTGTCTTAGCAAATTTCAAGTATATAATACAGTATTGTTAACTATAGTCACCGTGCTCTATATTAGATCCCCAGAATTTATTGATCTGATAACTGTAAATTTGTTCCATTTGACAGTACCTTCCATTTACTCTACTCCCCAGCCTCTGGCAACCCCATTCTAGTCTCTATTTCTATGAGTTCAACTTTTTAGGTTCCACATCTAAGTGAGATCTTACAGCATTTGTGTTTCTCTGACTTATTTCACTCAGCATAATGCCATCTAGGTCCACGCATGTTGTCACAAATGGCAGAACTTTTTTATGGCTAAATGGTACTCCATCATACATATATATCTCACATTTTCTTTATCCATTCATCCTTGATGGGCATTTAGGTTGTTTCATGTCTTGGCCATTTTAGATAATGCTGCAGTAAACATGAGAATGCAGATATTTCTTCAGGAAAGTAAATTAATTTCCTTCAGATATGTACTCAGAAGCAGGATTGGTGGATCACTTAGTAGTTCTCTTTGTAATTATTTGAGGAAATTCCATGCTGTTTTTCATACTGGTTGTACCAACTTACAATCCCACCAACTGTGTGCTAGGGTTGCTTTTTCTCCACATCCTTGCACACACTTATTTTTTTTTTAAGTTTCTACATCATTTCTCCTTTAATCTTTATTATTTCTTTCTTTCTGCTGGCTTCAGGCTTTGTTTTTTTTTTTCCTAGCTTTTTTAGCTGTAAGGTTAGTTGTTTTTGTTTTCTTCTGGAGGTAGGCCTGGATTGCTCTATCCTTCCCTTTTAGGAGCTCTTTTGCTGCATCCCAAAGGTTTTAGACCATTGTATTTTCCTTTTCATTTGTTTCCATGTATTTTTAAATTTCTTCCATGATTTCCTGGTTGACCTGTTCATTGTTTAGTAGCATGTTGTTTAACTTTCATGTATTTGTGGTCTTTCCAAATTTTTACTTGTAGTTAACTGCCAGTTTCCTAGTGCTGTGGTAAGAAAAGATGCATGGTATGATTTCAGTGTCTTTGTGTTTGTTGAAGCCTGATTTGTTACCTAACATGTGATCTATTCTGGGGAATATCCCATGTGGACTTGAAAGGAATATGTATTCTGCTGTTTTAGGATGGAATGTTCTGAATATATCTGTTAAGTCCATGTGGTCCAGTGTGTTATTAAAAGCCATTGTTTCCTTGTTTATTTTCTAAATAATCTGTCCATTGATGTAATTGGAGTATTAAAGTCCCCTACTATTATTGTATTGTTATCAATTGGTTCCTTTATGTTTGTTATTGTTTTATATATTTGGGTGTTCCCATGTTGGGTGTATAAATATTTACAACCTTTTATCTCTTGGCATTTTAATAATAGACATTCTAATGGGTCTTAGGTGATATTATAGTTTTAGATTGCATTTCCTGATGATTAGTAATGCTGAGCACATTTTCATGTATCTGTTGGCCATTTGTATGTCTTCTTTGGAATAGCATCTATTCAAATCATTTGCCTATTTGTCAGTTTTTATTTGTGTATTTATTTATTTAAATTTATTTGCTATTACATTGTATGAATTTCTTACATATTTTGGATATTAACCCTTTATCAGATATGTGGTTTGTAAATATTTTCTTCCATTCCATAGGCTGCCTTTTCATTTTGTTGATTATTTCTTTTGCTGTGCAGAAGTATTTTATTTTGATGTAGTTCTACTTTTTTTGCTTGTTTTTTTGTTTTGTTTTCATTTTTCATTGTGTTGCTTGTACTTTTGGTGTCATATCAAAAAAAAATTGTTGGAAATACCAATGTCAGAAATTGTTTCCACTGTTTTTTTGAGGAGTTTTATGATCTTAGGTTTCCATTTAAGACTTTAATCCATTTTGAGTTAATTTTTGTGAGGGGTATAAGATAGAGGTCCAATTTCATAGTTTGTGTGTGTGTGTGTGTGTGTGTGTGTGTGTGTGCGTGTGTGTGTGATTGAATATCCAGTGTTCACATTTATTGAAGAGTGAATTTATCACATTTATTTCCCCAGTGAATATTTTTGGGTCCTTTATAAATATTGTATGTGATTGTGTAGGGGTATTATTTCTAGATCCTTGATTCTTTTCTACCGGTCTCTAGTTCTATCTTTATTTCAGAGCCAAATTGTTTTGATTACTGTAGCCTTGTATACAGTTTGAAATCAGGAAATGTGATGCTTCCAGCTTTGTTCTTCTATCTCAGGATTGCTTTGGCTATTTGGGGTGTTCAGTTTTATACAATTTTAGAATTGTTTTTTCTATTTCTGTAAAAAAACGCCATTGGAATTTTGATAGGAATTGCAATGAGTCTATACGTGGCTTTGGGTAGCATGCGTATTTTAATAATATTAATTCTTCTGATCCATGAACCTGACTTATCTTTACATATATTTGTGTCTTTTTCAATTTGTTTCATCATTGTCCTAGTTTTCAGTGTACAGGTCTTTCACCTCCTTGGTTATATTCATTCCTAGATATTTTATTGTTTTTGTGCTATTGTTAATGGGTTGTTTTCTTTAAAAAAATTTTTTTAGTATAGTTGACACACAATGTTATTTTAGTTTCAGCTGTCCAACATAGTACATGATTGAATATGATGTTAGATGTGGGTTGTCATACATAAACTTTACTATGTTGAGGTATATGCCTTCTACACCCAATTTATTGAGAGTTTTTAATCATAGTGAATTTTGTCAAATGTTTTTTCTTCATCTATTGAAATGATCATAAAATTTTCATCCGCATTCCATTAATGTGGTGTATCACATTTATTGATTTGTATATGTTGAGTCATTCTTGCATGCCAGGGATAAATGCCACTTGATTATGCTGTATGATCCTTTTAATGTGATGTTAAATTGGATTTGCTAGCATTTTGTTGAGAGTTTGTGCATTTATAGTGACCAGGAATATTGGTCTGTAGTTTCTTTTCTTGTAATACCCTTATCTGGCTTTGGTATCATGGTAATGCTAGCCTTGTGAAATGAGTTTGGGAGTACCCTGGGCTCTTAAATTTTTTGGATGATTTTGAAAAGGATTGGCATTAATTCTTCTTTACATGTTTGATAGAATTCGCTAGTAAAGGGGTGTGTGGGTGGCTCAGTTGGTTAAGCATCTACCTTCAGTTCAGGTCATGATCTCAGGGTCCTGGGATCAAGCCTTGCATCGGGCTCCCTGCTCAGTGGGGAGTCTTCTTCTCCCCCTCTCTCTGCCTCTTCCCACTCATGCCCTCTCTCTCTCAAATAAATAAAACCTTAAAAACAAAAAAAACTAAAAAACAACAGAATTCACCAGTAAAAACATCTTGTCCTGGGTTTTTCTTTATTGGGAGGTTTTTGATTATTGATTCAATCTCCTTACTGGTTAGTTGTCTGTTCATATTTTCTGTATGTTCATGATTCACTTGTGCCAGTTTTTTGTTTCTAAGAATTTATTTCTTCTTGGAATCTATTTCTTAACCAAGGGGTGAAAGACTTGTACACTGAAAACTATAGGACATTGATGAAAGAAATTGAAAAAGCGACACATAAATAGAATCTAATTTGTTGACATATAATTGTTCATGATCCTTTGTATTTCTGTGGTGTCAGTTGTAATGTCTTCTCTTTCATTTCTGATTTTATTTATTTGAGTCTTCACTCTTGCTCATGGGAACAATAGTTGCTAAGATTTTTTAAGAAATCATCTTTGGGGGTGCCTGGGTGGCTCAGTCATTGGGCGTCTGCCTTCGGCTCAGGTCATGATCCCAGGGTCCTGGGATTGAGCCCTACATCGGGCTCCCTGCTTAGTGGGGAGCGTGCTTCTCCCTCTCCCACTCCCCCTGCTTGTGTTCCCTCTCTCGCTGTCTCTCTCTCTGTCAAATAAATAAAATCTTAAACAAAAAAAGAAATCATTTTTGTCTGAAGTTTAATTTATATAAAATGAACCCATGAAAAATTTAATGGGTTTTGACAACTATGTTTATTATATAATCACCACCCAGATCAAAGGTTAGAACATTTTTGTCACTCCAGAAACTCCCCAAGTTGCTCTTTGCCAATTAATTCCTTCTTACTCCTGCTCCAAATAACCACTGATCTGATTTCTATCTCTATCAATTAGTTTTATCAGTTCTAGAACCTTATACAAATGGAATAATATGTATATACTCCTTTTGTTTCAGTTTCTTTTACTCAGCATGTTTTTTATAAACTTGGTTGAGGTATACTGTACATATAATAAAAGACACCTGCTTTATACATTTTGATGAATTTTGATGAATATATATATACTTGTGTATCAGGTATACTATCAAGATATACAACATTTCCATCATCAAAAAATACTCCCTTGTCCACCTTCCTAGTCAGTTACCAAGACCTACTCTAAGTAAATCCTGATATGCTGTGTCACTCTATGTTAGATATGTCTTTTCAAGAGTTTGGTATAAATGCAATAACATGATACATATTCATTTGGGCCTCGCTTCTTTGGTACAACCTAATTTTTTTGAATGTTGTGTGTGTCAGTATTGCTATGTAACCTTCAAGTGTAGGCATATATCATGGTTTGTTGATCCATTCACCTGTTGATAGATATCTGTGTTGTTTCTAGTTTTTGGCTATTACGAGTAACAATGATAATAAACTTCAGTGTAAAATATTTTGGTAGTTACACATTTTCATTTCTTTTGGGTAAATACTTAGAAATACAATTGATGTTGTCTGATGATAACTGTGTATTTCACCTTATAAGGAACTTCCAGACTGTTCTTCCAAGTGATTGCCATTTTATACTTCTATTAGAAATGCATGAAAGTTTGGTTGCCCCATGTTCTTACTAACACTCTGTATTTTTTTTTTTCTTCAAATTTTGGCCAATCTAATGTTCATGTTGTGGTATGTCATTGTGGTTTTAGTTGGCATTTTCCAGACTAATGACGTTGAGCATCTTTTCACATGAATATTGCCATTCATATGTCTTTTTTTGAGTCTTTTACAGACTTTAGTTTTGTTTTTGCCTTCCTATTACTAAGTTGTAAGAGTTCTTCACAATATTTTGGATATGATCCTTCATTAAATACATTTTTACAGTTTTTTTTTAAAGATTTTATTTGTTTATTTGACAGAGAGAGATCACAAGTAGGCAGAGAGGCNCATTAAATACATTTTTACAGTTTTTTTTTTTAAAGATTTTATTTGTTTATTTGACAGAGAGAGATCACAAGTAGGCAGAGAGGCAGGCAGAGAGAGAGGAGGAAGCAGGCTCTCTGCCGAGCAGAGAGCCCGATGTGGGCCTCGATCCCAGGACCCTGAGATCATGACCTGAGACGAAGGCAGAAGCTTTAACCCACTGAGCCACCCAGGTGCCCACATTTTTACAGTTTATTATTATTTTTTAAGGTACTGCATTTTTTTTTTTTGTATACTGAGAAATCTCTGCATGCTTCCAAGGTGGTGAAGAATTTCTCTTACACTTTTTTCCAGAAGTTTTATAGTTTTTACCTTTTAGGTTTAGGTCTGTGATCCATTTGCAATTAATTTTTGTATATGATGTAAAGTAGAGGTTGAGGTTTATTTTTTCTCCAGATTGATAGTCAATTTGGAGATATTTGATATCTGAACAATTGATATCTGTCAATTTGATAGCTGAACTCCATTTACTAATATTTCAGTAAAATTTTGCAGTGATGTTCATGAAAAATGTGTACATTTCCCTTTTCTATAATAATCCTTTTCAGGTTTTAGTATGTGGGTTTTCCTACCCTCATAAAAATGGTTAGGATGCATCCCTCTCCTTCTCTATTTTCTGGAAGAGTTTGCTTAATACTTAAATGTTTGATCAGATTCTCCAGCGGAATAATCTGGACCTGGGTATTTTGGGGGAAACTCTGTGAATTTGAATTCTTGAGTAGACAGGGCTTTTGATATTTTTAAAAGTATTTTGTGTTTTCTCTCTTTCTTTCTTGGTTAATCTAGCTAAGGATCATTCCTTTTATTAATATTTTAAAGTAATCTGTTTTGGGTTTTGCTAAATTTCTCTGTTGTTTTCCATTTCATTGAGTTCTTTTTATTCTTTCTTCCTTATTTTGGTCACACGTTGGTCTTTAAATTTATTGTCTTTCTAAGCTAGAAATCTTAAAAGTGGACATGGGGATCATTGATTTTAAGCTTTCTTTTCTAATATAAATATTTAAAGCAGTATTTTTTTCTGCATACTGTGTTAGCTTTGTCTCATAAATCTTGATACTTTCCATTTTCATTAAGTTGGAAATAATTTCAAATCTCCCTTGTGAATCCTGCTTTGACCCAAGGTAGAAAGTGTGTTATTTAATTTCCAGACATTTGAACATTTTCTAAATACCTTATTTTTATTGATTTCTAATTTAATTTTTTTGTGATCAGAGAATGTATTAAGACTCATTGTAGGACTCAGTATATGGTCTATTCTGGTAGACTTTCCTGGGTAAAGCCCCTATAGTCTCTCTCTGCTCATGCACAGTCTAACTCTTTGCCAAGAACTCAGCAGGGACCCATCCCCTCCATGCCATATTCGTGCGCGCACACGCACACACACACACACACCGCCCCCAAACACACACATTCTTACAGAATTCTGGATACCTTCTTTGTGCCTGTCTTTGCTATGGTGTTCTTCCCTGCAGATTCTATCCAATTCGCCTACTTTGAACTCTGATCCATGCCTCCTAATCTCCATAGGACCACAGTGCTCTGCTGGACGCCAAATCACTGAACTGTATTAGGGAATTGAGAAGTGCCCGATGTAAGGATCAGGTCAATTCTGGGGCTCACTTTGTGAGCTTCCCGTATCTCAGGGATCACAGTGGTACGCAGTTTGTTGATCAATGTCTGAAAATAGTTGCCTTATATATTTTGTTTGGTTTTATCATTTAAACTAGAAGGACTGATTAGTTTATTTCATCATGCCTGGAAGTTGAAGTCCATTCCATGAGTTTTTGCATATCGATGACAATTTTGTGTATGTGTGTCCTTCATATTTGAAAGTCAGTTTTGTTGGATATGAAATCCTCAGCTCTCATTTTCTGTCCTCGAGTATTTAAATATGCTTCCTTTGAAGAATTCTGATGATAATCTAGTTTTCTTTCCCATATAAGTTATTGACTTTTTTCTTCAGTGCTAAGTGGATTGTTTTTAGACATAAAGTCCAATAATCTCATTTGAATATGTCTTGGTCATTCTGAAGATTAGTATTGTCTAATATGGGTTATATTCTTTTTTTTTTAAGATTTTATTTATTTATTTTGACACAGAGAGATGAATCACAAGTAGGCAGAGAGTCAGGCAGAGAGAGAGGAGGAAGCAGGCTCCCTGCTGAGCAGGGAGCCCAATGCAGGGCTTGATCCCAGGACCCTGAGATTGTGATGTGGGCCCAAGGCAGAGGCTTTAACCCACTGAGCCACGCAGGCGCCCTGGTTATGTTCCTTTAATAGGAAGCTTCCATACTTTCCTTTAATTTCAGGAACTTTTTAAAAAATACATTGTTTTATTTTTTAAAAGATTTTATTTGTTTATTTGACAGAGAGACACACAGCAAGAGAGGGAACACAAGCAGGGGAAGTGGGAGGGGGAGAAGCTGGCTTCCCACTGAGCAGGGAACCTGATGCCAGGATCTATCCCAGGACCCTGGGATCTGACCTGAGCCAAAGGCAGACGCCTAATGACTGAGTTACCCAGACGCCCCAAAATACATTGTTTTAGTATTTTTTTTTCATTCTCTTCTTGTGGTTTTCTTCAGAGACTCATCCACATTTTGGATTTTCTTTGCCTGTCTTCAATATTTGTCACTTTCTCTTGAATCCCTTTTCTTTCTTTCCTCCTTGCTTTTTTCCTTTTTCACTTTAAAAGTTCTCTCTTTTTACCTTGCCTTTATATTAAGATCTTTTCTCTTGTCATCATAAGTTTGGATTCCTTCTAATTTAGTTTTATTTCTGATATAATTTTTCTTATAATTCTAATTTTCTTCTGATATAATTATTTTATTTCTGAGTTTTCCTAATTCTCATTTATGTTTTCCTTTGTGTGTTGTACTATTTTCTTAATATGCTTTAGCCCAGTTAAATAGATAGTTTAGCTAGTTAAATACAGTGTTACAGTTTTAAACTATTCTGTGGATATGTCTTTAGGTATGTTCTCTTTCTCTGTAGTAGAGTCATTCACTTTTTTTTTTCTTCAGTAACTTTGCATGGGAGTTAACCTCAACATTTTTATGTTACTCATTTTTATATGAAATTTGTTTCCCCGATCTTTGAGAAGGAGCATCAGAGTAGTTTTTCTAACTTTACAGAGCTCCATCTTCCATTGGTTTTTATGTGTTATTAAAGAATATCGCGGGGCCCCTTGGTGGCTCAGTGGGTTGAGCCTCTGCCTTCAGCGCAGGTCATGATCTCAGGGTGTTGGGATCAAGCCCTGAGTCGGGCTTTTTGCTCAGCAGGGAGCCTGCTTCCTTCTCTCTCTCTGCCTGCTTCTCTACTTGTGATCTCTCTCCCTCTCTCTCTCTGTCAAATAAATAAATAAAAAGAAATAAAGAATATGGCAAAAGTACAAGTGAAAG
Source organism: Ailurus styani (assembly GCA_002007465.1). NCBI lineage: Eukaryota > Metazoa > Chordata > Mammalia > Carnivora > Ailuridae > Ailurus > Ailurus styani. The sequence goes on along the minus strand of LNAC01000168.1, from coordinate 2,768,660 downwards.
ACTGGTTTTTAAATGAGACATCTTTACTAGTGAAACTGATTTGGGAGTTATTTACATGGAGACAATAGCTGAATATTTGGGATGGATGAGCTTTCCAATCAAACAAGTGAAGAAAATGAACAAAGGTCTAAAAACAGAAATTGTTGAAAATCCATACTTTCTGGCTAAAGATTAAGAAAGAAAGGAAGAAAGGAAGAGAGATGAGAAGAGAAGAGAAAAAGGAAAAGAAATCTTGAGAAAGAAGTTAGTCCTAGGTTTAAAAAGAGAAATGGGATGGTGCCTTGGGAGTTAAGAGAAAATTGTGACTCAAAAGAGATGGCAACAGGATTTAAAATGGCATAAAGCAAGTTAGTAAAATTAGGGCTCAGTAAAATTGCTGATGTGGTTGATTAGAGGAGGTGATAGTAGCAGGTGTGAAACCCTTATCTGACAAGTGTAGGGGTACAGAGGACGAGGGAGAAGTCAATGTGAATGGCGGAGTTGAATAAAATTGTTTTTTTTTCCCAAGATAGTTACAATCTGATTATGTTTGAAAGCCAAGAGGAAAAAAATCTGTGAAAAGAGAAAAATTGAAGATGATAAAAAGAGAAGATAATTGAGAAACAAAGGGAACATGAGGAAATGAAGGGATTTTTCATACTGAGGTATGAGGAAAAGAAGAAAAAAATACATAAAGGGTAGACTTGCAGTTAAGAAGGCCAATAAACATGTATTGAAAGATGTCTAATTAAAAAAAGTAAAGACAGCAACTTGCTTTTTGAAATTTCCTGAATGTATTTATTGCCCTCCTCCATTTTCTTCTGTGACCCTCTCTTTCCTTCACCTTTGTTTCCCTTTTCTGGCTCAATTATTATTCCATTCCCAGTAGTCTCTTTTCAGTGTGGGACGCTGTCCTGGGAGGGAGTCCTGGATGCTTAGTTTTGAATGAAAAGGGGCCAGCCTGCTCTGTTCCCTAAGACCTTACCATGAGCCCCTTGTACTCACCTATTAGTAGATTGGCCAAACCCTTCTCAGTTTCAGCTTTTAAATACCTGTTGGATATTTTCAAATTCTTCTCTGTGGTATTTGAAATATCCCATTTTTCCTCTGTGCTGTCTCCTATGTAAACATTGCCAGGTTTTTTGATTTTTTGTTTTGTTTTGTTTTGTGTTACTGTTATTGGTTTATCCTTATTATAGTAGGGGAATCATGGGGATACCTTGTTACCTACTTTTGATATCTATGCTGTCTATATGGTTTCTTTTCCCTTCCTTCCTCCCTTCTCCTTCCCTCCATTTCTTCCCTCTAGATGTTTTGGCTTATTTTTTAATTTTTTTTTATTATCATTTGCCCCAGGGGTACAGGTCTGTTAATCATCAGGCTTAACTTTCACAACGCTCACCATAGCACAAACCCTCCCCAATGTCCATAACCCATCCACCCTATCCCTACCCTCCCACCCCCCAGTAACCCTCAGCTTGTTTTGTGAGATTAAGAGTCTCTAATGGTTTGTCTCCTTCCCAATCCCATCTTGTTTCATTATTTTCCCTCCCTACCCCCCCTGCCCTGCCCCTCAAGTTCTTCATATCAGAGAGATCATATGATAATTGTCTTTCTCTTATTGACTTATTTCGCTTAGCATAATACCCTCTAGTTCCAGCCACGTCATTGCAAATGGCAAGATTTCATTTCTTTTGATGGCTGCATAGTATTCCATTGTATATATATATACCACTCTTCTTTATCCATTCATCTGTTGATGGATATCTAGGTTCTTTCCATAGTTTGGCTATTGTGGACAATGCTGCTATAAACATTCGGGTACATGTGCCCCTGAGGATCACTACCTTTGTATCTTTAGGATAAATTCCCAGTAGTGCAATGGCTGGGTCATGGCGTAGCTCTATTTTCAGCTTTTTGAGGAACCTACATACTGTTTTCCAGAGTGGCTGCACCAGCTTGCATTCCCACCGAAAGCGTAGGAGGGTTCCCCTTTCTCCGCATCCTTGCCAACATCTCTCATTTCCTGACTTGTTGGTTTTAGCCATTCTGACTGGTGTGAGGTGGTATCTCACTGTGGTTTTGATTTGTATTTCCCTGATGCCCAGTGATGTTGAGCACTTCCTCATGTGTCTGTTGGCCATTTGGATGTCTTCTTTGCAGAAATGTCTGTTCTTGTCTTCCTCACATTTCTTGACTGGGTTATTTGTTTCATGGGTGTTGAGTTTGAGAAGCTCTTTATAGATTTTGGATACAAGCCCTTTTTCTGTTATGTCATTGGCAAATATCTTCTCCCATTCTGTCTGTTGTCTTTTGGTTTTGTTGACTGTTTCCTTTGCTGTGCAAAAGCTTTTAATCTTGATGAAGTCCCAATAGTTCATTTTTGCCCTTGCTTCCCTTGCCTTTGGTGAGGTTCCTAGGAAGAAGTTGCTGCGGTTGAGGTCGAAGAGGTTGCTGCCTGTGTTCTCCTCGAGGATTTTGATGGATNAGTGTTCTCCTCAGGGATTTTGATAGATTCTTTTCTCACAATGAGGTCTTTCATCTATTTTGAGTCTCTTTTTGTGTGTGGTATAAGGAAATGATCCAGTTTCATTTTTCTGCATGTGGCTGTCCAGTATTCCCAACACCATTTGTTGAAGAGACTGTCTTTTTCCCACTGGACATTCTTTCCTGCTTTGTCGAAGATTAGTTGACCATAGAGTTGAGGGTCCATTTTTGGGTTCTCTATTCTGTTCCACTGGTCTATGTGTCTGTTTTTGTGCCAGTACCATACTGTCTTGATGATGACGGCTTTGTAATAGAGCTTGAAATCTGGAATTGTGATGCCACCAACTCTGGTTTTCTTTTTCAACATTCCTTTGGCTATTCGGGGTCTTTTCTGGTTCCATATAAATTTTAGGATTATTTGTTCCATTTCTTTGAAATAAATTGCTGGTATTTTGATGGGGATTGCATTAAATGTGTAGATCTCTCTAGGTAGCATACACATTTTCACAATATTTGTTCTTCCAATCCATGAACATGGGAGGTTTTTCCACTTCTTTGTGTCTTCCTCAATTTCTTTCATGGGTACTTTATAGTTTTCTGAATACAGATTCTTTGCCTCTTTGGTTAGGTTTATTCCTAGGTATCTTATGGTTTTGGGTGCAATTGTAAATGGGATTGACTCTTTAATTTCTCTTTCTTCTGTTTTGTTGTTGGTATATAGAAATGCAACTGATTTCTGTGCATTGATTTTATATCCTGACACTTGACTGAATTCCTGTATGAGTGCTAGCAGTTTTGGAGTGGAGTCCTTTGGGTTTTCCACATAAAGTATCATATCATCTGCAAAGAGTGAGAGTTTGACCTCTTCCTTGCCGATTTGGATGCCTTTTATTTCTTTTTGTTGTCTGATTGATGAGACTAGAACTTCTAGTACTGTGTTGAATACCAGTGGTGATAGTGGACAGCCCTGCTGTGTTCCTGACCTTAGGGGAAAAGCTCTCAGTTTTTCTCCATTGAGAATGGTATTCGCTGTGATTTCTTCATAGATGGCTTTGATGATATTGAGGTATGTACCCTCTATGCCTACACTGTGAAGAGTTTTGATTAAGAAAGGGTGCTGTACTTTGTCAAATGCTTTTCCAGCATCTATTGAGAGGATCATGTGGTTCATGTTCTTTCTTTTATTAATGTCTTGTATCACATTGATTGATTTGCGAATGTTAAACCAACCTTGCATCCCAGGAATAAATCCCACTTGGTCGTGGTGAATAATCCTTTTTATGTGCTGCTGGATCCTATTGGCTAGTATTTTGTTGAGGATTTTTGCATCCGTATTCATCAAAGATATTGGTCTGTAATTCTCCTTCTTGATGGGGTCTTTGCCTGGTTTGGGGATCAAGGTAATGCNTGGGGCTTTGCCTGGTTTTGGGATCAAGGTAAAGCTGGCCTCGTAAAATGAGTTTGGAAGTTTTCCTTCCATTTCTATTTCTTGGAACAGTTTCAGGAAAATAGGTATTAATTCTTCTTTAANCTTCTTTAAATGTTTGGTAGAACTCCCCTGGGAAGCCATCTGGCCCTGGGCTCTTGTTGGGAGATTTTTGATGACTACTTCAATCTCCTTACTGGTTATGGATCTATTCAGCTTTTCAATTTCTTCCTGGTTCAGTTTTGGTAGTTTATATTTCTCTAAGAATGCATCCATTTCTTCCAGATTGTCAAATTTGCTGGTGTAGAGTTGCTCATAATATGTTCTTAGAATTGTTTGTATTTCTTTGGTGTTGGTTGTGATCTCTCCTCTTTCATTCATGATTTTATTAATTTGAGTCCTTTCTCTTTTCTTTTGGATAAGTCTGGCCAGGGGTTTATCAATCTTATTAATTCTTTCAAAGAACCAGCTCCTAGTTTCGTTGATTTGTTCCACTGTTCTTTTGGTTTCTATTTCATTGATTTCTGCTCTGATCTTTATGATTTCTCTTCTCCTGTTGGGTGTAGGCTTTCTTTGCTGTTCTTTCTCTAGCTTTTGTAGGTGTAGAGTTAGGTTGTGTACTTGAGACCTTTCTTGTTTCTTGAGAAAGGCTTGTATTGCTATATACTTTCCTCTTAGGACTGCTTTTGCTGTGTCCCAAAGATTTTGAACAGTTGTGTTTTCATTTTCATTTGTTTCCATGAATTTTTTTAATTCTTCTTTAATTTCTTGGTCGACCCACTCATTCTTTAGTAGGACGTTCCTTAGCCTCCATGTATTTGAGTTCTTTCCAACTTTCCTCTTGTGGTTGAGTTCTAGTTTCAGAGCATTATGGTCTGAAAATATGCAGGGAATGATCCCAATCTTTTGGTACCTGTTGAGACCCGATTTGTGACCCAAAGTATGGTCTGTTCTGGAGAATGTTCCATGTGCACTAGAGAAGAATGTGTATTCTGTTGTTTTTGGATGGAATGTTCTGAATATATCTGTGATGTCCAACTGGTCCAGGGTGTCATTTAAAGCCTTTATTTCCTTGTTGATCTTTTGCTTTGATGATCTGTCCATTTCAGTAAGGGGGGTGTTCAAGTCCCCTACTAATATTGTATTCTTGTCAATGTGTTTCTTTGATTTTGTTATTAATTGGTTTATATAATTGGCTGCTCCCATGTTAGGGGCATAGATATTTATGATTGTTAGATCTTCTTGTTGGACAGATCCTTTTAGTATGATATACTGTCCTTCTTCATCTCTTATTATATTCTTTGGCTTAAAATCTAATTTATTTGATATAAGGATTGCCACTCCAGCTTTCTTTTGCTGTCCATTGGCATGGTAAATTGTTTTCCACCCCCTCACTTTAAATCTGGAGGTGTCTTTGCGTGTAAGATGAGTTTCTTGTAGACAGCATATCGATGGGTCTTGTTNATTTTTTTATCCATTCTGATATTCTGTGTCTTTTAGTTGGGACATTTAGTCCATTTGCATTCAGGGTAACTATTGAGAGATATGAATTTAGAGCCATTCTATATAGCCTATAAGATGCCTATTAATGTATATTGTGTCTGTTCCTTTCTGGTGTATGTTTCTTTTAGGCTTTCTTTGCTTAGAGGACCTCTTTCAGTATTTCCTGTAGGGCTGGCTTGGTGTTTGCAAATTCCTTGAGTTTTTGTTTGTCCTGGAAGATTTTTATCTCTCCTTCTATTTTCAGTGAGAGCCTAGCTGGATATAGTATTCTTGGCTGCATATTTTTCTCGTTTAGTATTCTGAATATATCATGCCAGTTCTTTATGGCCTGCCAGGTCTCTGTGTCTAGGTCTGCTGTCAGTCTAATATTTCTACCATTGTATATTACAGACCTCTTGTCCTGAGCTGCTTTCAGGGTTTTCTCTTTGTCACTAGGACTTGTAAGTTTTACTATTAGATGACGGGGTTGACCTATTTTTATTGATTTTAAGGGGGGTTCTCTGTGCTTCCTGGATTTTGATGCTTGTCCCTTTGCCAAATTAGGGAAATTCTATACTATAATTTGCTCCAGTATACCTTCAGCCCCCACCCTTCTTCTTCTTCTTCTTCTGGGATCCCATTTATTCTGATATTGTTTCATCTTATGGTATCACTTATCTCTCAAATTCTCCCCTCATGGTCCAGTAGTTGTTTATCTCTCTTTTCCTCTGCTTCTTTATTCTCTGTCATTTGGTCTTTTAAATCACCAATTCTCTCTTCTACCTCATTTATCCTAGCAGTAAGAGCCTCCATTTTTTATTGCACCTCATTAATAGCTTTTTTTATTTCAACTTGATTCAATTTTAGTTCTTTTATTTCTCCAGAAAGGGTTTTTATTTCTCTAGAGAGGGATTCTCTGTAATCTTCCATGCTTTTTTTGAGCCCAGACAGCACCTTGATAATCATCATTCTGAACTCTAGTTCTGTCATATTACTAATGTCCGTATTGATTAGGTCCCTAGCCATCATTACTGGCTCTTGTTCTTTTTNTTTGTGGTGATTTTTTCCGTCTTGTCATTTTATGCAGATAAGAATAGATGGATGAGAGGACAAAATACTAAAGGGTAGCAGTAACCCCAGAAAAATATACACTTACGTAATCAGAAGAGACCCAAAACTGGGGGGAGAAGAAAGAGGGAAAAAACCAAAAAACAAACAAACAAAAAAACCAAAAACAAACAAAGAAACAAAATAAAACAAAACCCTATATCTTTATCTATATCATCTATTTCCATTTCTATATCTATCTCTGTCTCTGACTCTATCTCTATCTCTATATCTATTAGACTGGTGAATTGAACAGACTTTATATGTATACAAAAAAATAAGGTTAAATTCAATGAAGGCATAAAATATGACTATAACAATGAAAATTAAAAAACATTTTAAAAAAGTATTGAGAAGATATAATTGTTAAAAAAAAGTTAAAATAGGAAAGAGGAAAAAATTAAAAAGAAAAGAGTAGGAAAAAAAATTCAAAAAATTTAACTTCGAACGACTAAAGTATCATTGGAAGAAAGCCCTGAATTCTATATGTTGCTTTCCCCTAGCTCTGCAGCTCCACAATTCTTAGTGTTCAGTGAACTTGGTCATTGCTGAATGTTCTTGCTGATCTTCTGGGGGAGGGTCCTGTTGACGTGATTCTCAAGTGTCTTTGCCTGAGGTGGAATTGCACCACCGTCGCCAGGGACCAGGCTAAGTAATCAGCTCAGGTTTGCTCTCGGGAGCTTTTGTTCCCTGAATGCTTTCTGTATAGCTTCAGAGGATGGGAATGAAAATGGAGGCCTCCTAATCTTCGACCTGGAGGAGCTGAGAGCTCAGAGCCTCACTCCTTAGTGTGTCCTCAGAGAATAGCAGTCAGTCCCTCCCGTCTCCCTGGTCCCTGGCTGCACTCTGAGCTCCCCTGGTCTGTGACTGAGCATTTCTATCTCTGGCACGAGGCCCCATTTAGAATCTCCAATCCCAGCAGATTCCTGCAGCTGCTCCTGCACCGTTCCTCCCAGAGGAGGAAGGAGGGTGTCTCTCCAGATCTGCCACCCGTGGGGTCCCCACTCAAAGAGCAGTGGCCTGACTGTACTTTCAATCACAGCCCAAGGTAACACCGAGCTGAGAGATACCTTCTCAGCTTGGCTCCGTCTCTCCAGTCGGCTTCTCCTCTCTGAAGCCTGGGAGCTGTGTCACTCTCAGACACCCCTGGCCTTTTTGTGTCCCTGTAGGTCCTGAGACCACACTGTCTCCTCTAGGGCTTCACCCCCTGCTTAGCCTCTGGGGCTATGTCCCTCAGTGGAGCTGACTTCTAAAAGTTCCGATTTTGTGCTCCACTGCTCTCTCACTTGCCGGGAGCCGGCCCTTCCCCCCGGGATCTATCTTTCTGTCACTTCAGATTGACTTCTCCACACGTCCTACCTTCTGGAAAGTGGTCGATTTTCTGTTCCTAGAATTGCTGCTCTTCTTTTCTTTGATCTCCTGTTGAATTTGTAGGTGTTCTGAATGGTTTGATAACTATCTGGGTGAATTTCTGGGACCTGATGATAATTGGTCTCCTACTCCTCCGCCATCTTGCTCCTCCCCTGTTTTGGCTTTTTAGACCACCATGATTTCTGCACTTTTTCTAGAGTTCCTATACAGAACCATTATTTAAAAATGGATTCTATGTGACGCCTGGGTGGCTCAGTGGGTTAAGCTTCTGCCTTCAGCTCAGGTCATGATCTCAGGATCCAGGGATCGAGCCCCACATCAGGCTCTCTGCTCAGCAGGGAGCCTGCTTCCCCCTCTTGCTGCCTCTCTGCCTACTTGTGATCTCTCTGTCAAATAAATAAATAAAATCTTTTTAAAAAATGGATTCTAAGGGATCTCAAATACAGAGAAATGTAAACAATATTCCTTGAAAAGTTTGAAAAACACTTGCCTTAGATAGCACAACCTTATTAAAATATCTACTGGTTGAGCCTCTTCTCAGCACTCTTATTCTGGTCCAGAATAGCTCCTGGGAAGGAGAATCATCCTGAACTTAGATGTACAGGTAGTAAATAGAGGTTTAAGAGATGCAGAGGTAAGAGAAGGAGAACAGTTATTTTAGGTGGGAGTAAAAAAATGTGCTATGTTCAAGTAAGAAGGCATGGCTTGAGACTCTACCTGATCAGAAGAAGAAAGGAAGGACTAGCTGGCTCTTAGCTCTTGTGATGATATAAAAGGCTATACATCCTGACTCTTGATCAGAGGATGGGGCCCCTCATCTCACATTAGTGTTCTTCCTGGTAAAGTGGTTGGTTCTATGAATCGATTAGATGGTGGTGAGGGGTCAGGGGCACATACCAAAACTTAACTGTATTTAGGGTAGGGATAGAAATTTTCATTTAACCTCAAAATATGTGGAAGTGTATTTCATGTTTCTCTTGCCTGTTCATCGAGTGCGTTTTAGGAAGGGTGTCACTCAATAATTTTAAAAAGTGTTTCATTTTTTTTGAGGTATATAAGTAAACTCCTTGAAGGGATGCCATTCTAAATCCTTATGAATGCAAATTTGTTACCATCTAACTTAAGTTGAATTTTTTTTACATATTCAGATTTCTTAAAGTGTTTATGTATGTTCTTTATTTGATACACAAGTCTTGAAATTCATTTATTTCTGAAAATATTACTTACCAAGTGCCAAATTTTAATGGTGCTCACCATTAAAATTTACCATTAAAAGTGCTGTATTATTTACCAAAAGCCATGATATGTCATGGTCTTTTTCCTATACATCATATATAAACATGGGTGATCATAAATGCTTCATAAAAGCATAGGGAGGAAGTATTGGTTCAGTTAGTTAGTGATCACATCTGCATGAAGGAAACAGAATGATTCATGGAAGAGTTAGAAATGAGCCATGTCTTAGATGATTAATATGATTTTGACCAGTAGGATTTGGTAGTGGGAACTGAAGAAAGAACAGAGCATACCATCCAGCAGGAAGGGCTGGCTTAAACAAAGGTACCAAAAGTACCTTGCAATATCAAGTAGATCGGTTTGGTTAAAATATGTGACGTGTGTAAAGAAGTTGTGAGAATTAGTCTAGAAAGTGTATTCATGTTATCAGGAGGTGAATGGCAGGTAGAGGAATCTGTATTTAATTTTGTAGATTAAAGAGATCTTTCAGAAGTTTTCAAATAATAGATTTATGTGATCAGAGCTAGAAGATAACTCTGTGGGGGTCAAAGAAGACAGAGTACAGAACTATGGAGCCCACAGTTATGACACTTTCAAACTTGATTATGACAAAGCTGATTGGTTTTGTTTAAGTTTGAACTGATGCCTTTGACTTAGTGTTCTCTTCTCCCTGTGTATGTGTACACATGTCACTTTCGTGTCTGTTGTTTGAAAAGTAGACTGTGTAGTGAGAAATTGTTTCTCTGTATTCCTGGGCTATTTCATAATAAGCAGAGATGCCAAAAATTTCTATGATAAAGAGATCTTTAATGATATGTAACAAATTAGATTGTGGAAGGTTAGGAAAACACTTTTTTTTCATCGAAAATTAAAGACATCTGGGATTTCCATTGTAAATATTTTACATGCTTAGGACTAAGCTAACTGATAATTTTAGGGACAATTTGCAGTAAAACATATGACTTTCTAAGCTCATTACATGCTACATATATTTTTAAAATCAGAGTTGGATACTTGTAACTGTTTCTCTCAAGAGATGATAATCTTTTCTGAGGATTTTTATGATGTCAAGAACATGAATATATTTTAAGAAATAATCGAAGCAAGAGAATAGAGCTCAACTTTTTTTCTCTTTCCCCTCAGGCCAGCACTATGAATTTCTGACAAAAAGACACAAAGTCATCTCAAGTTCCTGTGGCAAGTAGGCATTTCAGGATTACATTCCCTGCTCGATCAACAATTCCATAGCGTGAGAATGCATATTTTAGACTGACCAGTTATAAAGTGTCAGTCATTACAGGTTTATAGTAGCCTTTGAGTGCCAGCTATAAAAAGAGCAACAAATGTGAACTGGGCAACTTTTTTGAAGTGAAATTCAGATCCTTCAAGCTATATTCCACAGAATCATACTTAAGAATTTAAGAGCTAGAAGGAGCATTAGCTATCTTCTAAGCCAGTGGTCTGAATATGTGCCCCACCCATGGATCACTAGTTCTACAGGTGGTCTGTAAATGGGAGTTTTCTAGGGCCTATGCCATCCCCCTTACTTTGGAGATGTACATGCTTATTAGCATATTGAAGGCTCTGGATTTTCCTAGTGATGAAGTTGGTTTGACTTTTTATAACCCAAATTTTCTCAAACTTACTTGGTCATGTGTGTATGTATATCATGTGTGTGTACATTCAATAAATTAACCCTCGGGGGAACACATATTACTTAGAAGACACTTTAGGAAACTAATTGTTCAGTCTCTTCATCTTATGGGAAACTTAGATCGAGGGGGTTTTATTTACTCTCGAGTTCACAGGGCTCTTCACAGAGCTACAGGCCATATTTCCCAATTCCCATGATCCCACTTCTCTTTTCAATGATCTTCTTGAACCACATGTGATGGACATACCACTCGCATTGTTGTAAATATACATTCCTTTTTTCCTCTAGTTATTATTCATTTTTCTTCTACTGATAGAACTTTCCATAGAAATAGAAAAATGAAGCCAGGGACAAGGAACTATCCTAATTATGAAGGTTCTATAGCGCTTAGCACTAAAGGCCCCAGAGTCTCCATCATTTCCATTTTGATTCCACCCGTGCTTCCTGTGTCCTGCCTACTCCTGCCGCCGAGGTATTGGATCACTCCTGTAATTGCTGAAACGGGATTATTCATGTTTTGCATATTCCACTCACAAATCACCAGCACCCCATGCTTCTTTTTTTTTTTAAGATTTTATTTATTTATTTGACACAGAGAGAGATCAGATCACAAGTAGGCAGAGAGGCAGGCAGAGAGAGAGAGGAGGAAGCAGGCTCCCCGCTGAGCGGGGAGCCTGATGCAGGCCTCGATCCCAGGACCCTGAGATCATGACCTGAGACGAAGGCAGAGGCTTTAACCCACTGAGCCACGCAGGTGCCCATACCCCATGCTTTCTTTATCCTCCCGGACTGTTTGTCACTTAATCACTTACATGATGATGCGCCAAACTGAGGGTAAACAGGAGCAAAGAGTAGTCAAGTGTGATTTCACCTCAAAAGGGTGAGTTAGGGTTTATTCTGCACTTGTGTCCCTAAGAAATTTATTTTTGGAACAGAGGTCAAGGTTATGTGTCAAAAGAGATAAATAAAAAGAATAAAGCCTGTAGAAATAATCCATGAGAAAGAGTACAAAGAGAGAAGGGAACTGTGAGTCAGAAACTCAGTTCTAGGCTCTAACCCTTATTAGGTATATGGACTTGCAAGGCACTTAACTTCTCTGACTCCATTACCTCACCTGTAAAACAAATGAGTTGGACTAAGTGTTTCCTGACTTCCTTACTAGCTCTAACTTTATATGAGCCTATGATCTGTGAGTGTTAATTGTCCATGACCTTGATTGCTAAGGATAATCAAGATTTGGCTATCCTTGTTCAGACTGACAGCATCTTGATGGAATGGCTTGGAAAGAGAAGGAAAAGCAGAATCTTTGTTCATGTTTTCACTGCCTTCCAAGCTACGTACTTTATTTCACTTAATATTGCAAAATAAAAATCACCTTATTGTTTGCGATGGTGTATTTTTAAGCCTTCCATTTTAAAAGGCACAGTATTCTTAATTTTTGGAAATTTCTAGCCTAGAGGAAAAAAAATGGTACTTGAAAGAGTATTACTCGACTAGAGGAATCACATAGCAACAAGAAAGCAGAAAGTAAACTGGCCTCCCAAAGAGTCCTTTGCAGACCTCACCCATAATGCCAAATGCAATAAAGGACATGGGCTGTTTCCATGGGGAAGATGTTGTAGAAAGATACAACCCACTAGAATGTATACATAGTCATAATTCTATTTAAGTTTGTGACACCTTATATAGCATAGCCCTTTTTCCTTTTGGGAAAACCATACTGAATAATTAGTCAAGTAATCCTCCCTGGAGAGTCGAACAACAAAACATAGGCCCTCTGGACCATGTCAGGGTTCTAAAAATTAGGGAAGATCACCAAACAAATTGGCTGGGGGACAGATTTCGTGATAGCAGCTGGATGCTCAGTTCTGGGACCAGACTCATGCTCAACTCTGCAAAATCCGTCCAGAGGTTCGCTGTTTACCCTCCATACAGATATTTCCTATCTTTGAACTTGCAGGGTGACGCCCATCACCTCCTCTCTTCCCTGCAAGTTTTGTGTAGAGTTTGGGGGAAACTTTCCTATCTATTCCACTCGGGCCAGTAACAGTGGGGGGTGCTTGGAGGAAAGTGGGGGCACACTGCTTAAGGCCAGCATCTCCCTTCCGCCCCTTACTCTGAATCCCATTCTTGGAGCGCCTCAATGAAGGCAGCTAACCAGGAGAGAGAGTGAACCTCCCATGAATAGGCATTTGTTTCCACACACAATGCTAAACTGGGATTGCTGGTGCATGCTGTTTTGCATCAGCAGATGCTTTAAGAATGCAGTGAAAACATCTTATAAAGTGAAAACCTATCATTTGTAAAGCTGCAAAGAGAGAGCTTTGTTTGCCCACACAGCATTTCTCAATGGAACCCCCGAGGCCATGAGTTTTTCAGGACAAGTTTCAACTCTGCTTAGCACACATTTATTGTGCTAAGGAGAAAAGGCCCGAATAAGCAGGGCCTACTATTGTCGATCTTGTAAAAGACTGCCTGAGTTTAAAATCGCTGTCTGTCCGTCTTTGAACTAGAGCCAATTCACAATTACCTGTGATCAAAAGACAGAGTGTAGGCAAATTCAAATGGAATCCACATAATCTCTCTTGACATTGAAAATGCCACCCTCACCTTCGCTTGTTTTGTCATTTGCAACAGAACAGCCTACAAGTAGCAACAATTGTACTTCTGCGTTTCGGGATGAGGTTCTAGCCAATAGGAAAAGTGGTCCACGTCCAGATAATAAGAATGGTCCTGGAGGTCCAACTTGAACATAATCAAAGAGACTGAATATCGCCATGGTACTTTTTAAAAGGAACTTTTAAACTTTCACAAAGATCTGGTAATCCCCACATTAAAACTTCCTGGATTGACTAACAAGAACAGATGATAGACTACATAGATTTGGGATTTTTTTATATGCAACTTCTTCCAACCATTTGTGAATAAAATTTCATTCTTTTTTCATTATCCTTCTGCATTGTCCAGTCTTCTGTTCTCCTATTTTTCTTTTATTCACTCCATACCTAATCTTTCTTTCATACCTGTGGCACCACATCTGTCCTAGGGGAATGAAGAGGCTGGATGCAGTATTTGTAAGTTATTGTGATTTGGAGGTAGAATTTATCCACGTATAAGGCTATGCTAGCTTTCATCTCCCGTCATGATCTGTGAGCTGGATGGCTTCTAATCCAGCAGTTTTACACTGATTTCATGTATATAAATTTTGTAATTTCTAGGACATCATTGCAGATTTTAATTATATTAGCACCAGAATTTACCTCTAAATTCTGCATTAGAAGCATTTCCTCAAGGGGGTGGGGCTGGGTGGCTCAGTTGGTTAAGTGTCTGCCTTTGGCTCAGGTCATGATCTCAGGGTCCTGGGATCTAGCCCTGTGAGAGGCTCCCTGCTCAGCAGGGAGTCTGCTTTTCCCTTTCCCTCCACTGCTCCCTCACTGCTTATACTATCTCTCTCTCTCTCTCTCAAATAAATAAAAATATTGAAAAAAAATGGGATGCCTGGGTGGCTCAGGTCATGATCCCAGGGTCCTGGGATGGAGCCCTGCATTGGGCTCCTTGCTTAGTGGGGAGACTTCATCTCCCTCTGCCTGCCTTTCTCTCTCTCTCTCTCTTTCTCTCTCTCTCCCTCTCCCTCTCTCTCTCTCTGACAAATAAATAAAATAAATAGACAAGAAAGAAGGAAGGAAAGGAAAGAAGGAAGGGAAGGAAGGAGGGAGACAAAGAAAAGAAAGAGGGAAAAGAGAAAGAAAGAAGCATTTCCTTAAATGCACAAAGCTGAAACAAAACTTGCTGTCTAGAAAGCCACTGTGAGGGACACCATAAAATGTAAATATTTAGTTGTTGTGCTGAATATAGCAGTACTTTGGGCAACAAGGCACTGAAGTTCTATATGAACATGGAAATAATATGATTTTTACAGCCAAACTCTGGGATTTGAGAAGAATATAGACCTCCCCACACCTTCCTAGAAAGAAAGGAAGGGAAGGGAGAAAGAGAACAGATGGATGAATAGTTTAGAGACTTGAAAATAATTTAGGCCAAAGGAAGGAAGGAAGGTAGGTAGGTAGGTATCCATTTCCTTGAGCTTTCGACCAAAAAGGCTCGTGTGGTCCAGACTGTTTCACGTGCTGCCGTTTTTCCCAAACATTAAGTCATCATTGTGAATCTGATGTCAACTGCTTGCTTCAAGACATTACCTGGAAGGCAGGTCTATAAGCTGGTACAGATGAAAAAGTTCTACCACCAGGTGTTTAATGCTGACCGAAGGGTGAGTCCGGACTAGCTCCACGCATCACACCCACAGCGTCAAGCCTCGAAGTGCAGTTTCCTGCCGCCAAACCACTGCGGATTCCTGGTGGGCACATAGAATAAAACAGCGCCTGAAAGAACCCTGTCTTTAAACCCAGAGGGAGTGGCTTTATACTTAGCGGTTTTAGAAAATAGGTCTTTATTAGACTAGAGCAAAGGATTTCCAGAGCTCTTTTGAAGAAAGAGTTTTGTGGTGTTTACATTCCTCCAAGGCCCAAGAATTTTAAATTTTAGAGAAGTGGGCAAAAGTATCCACATTAACTATTAAAGGCAAGAGTTTGAAATATGGCAGTCTTAACGATTGTTGGAGGCCAGATCACGGAGAAGGTTAAAATAAAAAATAGTGGTTTCACATCTAGCAATTAGGAGGTGGCAGAGCCCCCAGTTAGTTCTACTCCAGCTTCTTTGATTTAAAAAAAAAACTGCATCTTCAATATCAAATTTGGTATTTAGAGCCATTTTTAATTTTATCCTTAGAATCTACTTGGAGATTAATAAATAAGACAGTGGGATAAACCATTTAGTGTCCTCTGTTGTGGACTTTGGAGGAGAGGATTATCTAGATTTTTTTTTTCATTGTATAGTAATTTATTTCTCAAAGTGAAGCTCTCTCCAGAATTTTTTTTTAAGATTTTATTTATTTATTTGACAGAGAAAGACAGAGCAAGAGAGGGAACACAAGCAGAGAGAGTGGGAGAGAGAGAAGCAGGCTTCCCGCCAAACAGGGAGCCCGATGCGGGGCTTGATCCCAGGACCCTGGGATCATGACCCGAGCTGAAGGCAGATGCTTAACGACTGAGTCACCCAGGCACCCCAAAATTAAAATAAAAATCGTAAGAATGAATTTGCAATTTTAAATTCACTAGCATTACCCCATGAGGGCAATGGTGAGTACAGGGGACACATTACATTGTTTTCCCTGATAGTGGCAGAGAATTGGTGAAAATGTGGGGCCATAATGAATTGCTAGGCATTAGCCAATATTGCAGCTTTTTTCACAGCCCACCCTTGCATTCAGAAAATGACTTTCAAGAAGATACCCTGAATGACTCCTTTTAGCTGCAAATGCAGATATCAGAAGTTTAGCACACTGAATACACAATTCTATCCCTTACACAATTTGCATTTTGTTGGAAAAAATAAAGTCTCATTATAATCCTCCTCCCCAGGGCACCTGAGTGGCTCAGGCTGTGAAGCTTCTGCCTTCAGCTCAGGTCATGATCCTGGGGTCCTGGAAAACACGTAAGTCCTAAGCCGGAGTTGGATGATAGAAGGCAGGAGGGTGATCCATGGCCTGGGGAGCCTATGTTCGTTAAAATGTCCCTCGACTGGCCAAGCATGTGTTCTAGAGAAGCACAGCAGTTAGCTGTGCCGCAGGATAATGTGCACAGGGTCTTCCTGGGTGGCCTTGTATAGGAGAAAAGCCGGAATCGTTCTGAGTGATATCTGGAAATGCTTTCTAAAGCACCAGAGCCTCTCTCATCACTGCCCCTCTGCAGAATCCCCAATCACTTTACAATGAGAAAGGAAAAGCGAAAACACAAAAGAGGATATAAGGCATAGGAATAAACAGATATGAATGAAAGGGAGGGATGATTTTTTTTAAAGATTTTATTTAATTTGAGAGAGAGTATGTGCATGCATGAACACATGAGCCGGGATAGGGGCAGGGGGAGAAGGAGAAGTAGGCCCCCTGCTGAGCAGAGGCCGATATGGGGCTCCACCCTTGGGATGAGCCGAAGGCAGACACTTGACCCAAAACTGAGCCACCCAGGCATCCCTCCCTGAGATCTGTGAGCTGCTGGCAGCAGGAGAGCCCTCTTGCTGTTGCACAGTGCCCACGGTCCTCTGCCGTCTCTGTGGGAGTGGTTTATAGTTACACTCCTGCTGCCACTTGCCTTTGCCCTTAAAACCAAAGAGCAGAGGGAGAGTGACAAATGGATACCTTATTTTCTGTCATTAGCTGTATCACTTTTCACTGTTCTGTACAAATTGTTTTGTGAAAGGAGTAGGGAGATCTAGAAGGGTGAAAGGAGGAACGTGCACAGGAGGAGAGATTAAGCTCTCCATGCCCAGCCACTCGAGGCAATCAGCCAGCCTGGGGACGCCCTTTCTTTATTCAGTAGTTTTTTTTGCTTTACTCTTTTCCTAAAGACTGCATCCAGTCCCTCAGTTTTCTTTGTTTTTTTTTTTTTTAAGATTTTATTTCTTTATCTGACACAGAAAGAGATCACAAGTAGGCAGAGAGGCAGGCAGAGAGAGAGGGAGAAGCAGGTTACTGCTGAGCAGAGAGCCTGATTCGGGGCTCAATCCCAGGACCCTGAGATCATGACCTGCGCCAAAGGCAGACGCTTGACCGACTAAGCCACCCAGGCACACCCCCTCAGTTTTCTTTGAATGGTGTTCTTCCCACTGGTGCAGGAGGGCTTCATTTCTCTGAATATTTTCCAGAGGCAACTGTTGTTTCTTCCTGACCTGGATCCGAGGGCAGTTGGCTAGGGACTTTCTAGTTCTCAGCTGTCAGGCATCTTATGACTTTTTTTTTAAAGATTTTATTTGTTTATTTGAGAGAGAGAGAATGAGAGAGAGCATGAGATGGGGGAGGGTCAGAGGGAGAAGCAGACTCCCCACTGAGCAGGGAGCCCAATGAGGGACTTGATTCTGGGACTCCAGGATCAATGACCTGAGCCTAAGGCAGTCACTTAACCAACTGAGCCGCCCAAGCATCTTATGACTGATCAAGGCTTACTGATGATCAAGGGCCATTCAATTCATATCGATTCCAGGCAAATTCGGGGATCCATCAGAAGGCACAACTCTGAGAACTGAGGCCCAGGGAATACTGTGGGTAGGGGAGGTAGAGGACTGGAGAGATTTAGAGAATCTCTGAGCATTCCAGCCTCCAGAGTCCAGTATTAAAATCAAGATACTCAGTTCAAGGAATGGAGCGTGAGGATAGAGGATTTCCTTGGGCCTCCTTCCTTTGTGCCATCTTTTAAAAAGAGCCACAAATCCCAACTGGGACATCCTGAGCCAGAAGCTTCTAGGGGTCCAGATCTGAGCCAGTAATTCACTGTCTATCTCTTCCAGGAGAAAAATTTGTAGAACGGAATTGTGGGAGTGGCCATGTTTTTCAGTGGTGACTACAGAGCTTGAGCTCAGGCAGGAGGACTCTAGGCTCAGTGGAAATCAGCCCCTTTTGCTTACTAGGAAAAGCTACCAGTTTACACAAAAAATACTTAGGATCTTAACTTTTCTCTGCCCACTTGTAGGTGATAATTAAGGAACAAACTGAATCTGGCTACACTTGAACAGTATCAGTTAATCCAACCCATTCCTCCCCTGATCAGTTGAGTAGGGGGAGGAAGAATAAAAATTTAGTTTTTGATCAACTTTGTTTAATAAACCGAAGTAAAGCAAATACTCCTCTCATCTGCCTCTAAATCATAATGTGGTATTAGTTGATGTGAAAAAAGTAGCAACAATTTTATTTTCTAAAATGAGGCTGTTTCTGTTTGTTCATTCTTTGAAGTGAAGCACAGAAATTGTTTCTTCAAGCTTTCCTTGCTTAAAACAACAACAACAACAACAAACAAAACAAAACAAAACAAAACAGCAAGAAAATTGACCATTTTGCCTTTAAATGAGATTGAAGAATTTTCTCCATCCTTGGTCAGGGCCAAGTTCTCATAACTATCTGTACTATCTTCCCAATTGTTATATGACAAGAGTTGTTTTATAAGTCAAGAGCTTATATTCAAGTTAGACACATTGAATTGTAATTTATTTTAATATCCAAAACTAAAAATAATTTTTGCAGTGGGCAAAACCCCAGATGTGTTTTGTCAGTCTCTTTTTCACTTAATGGCTAAAGCTTTATGTATTTAAGGAAAATTTTATCCATGTGTTTCTCATTTATTTACACTTAACTCATCAGTATGTTTAGTATGAGTTATTTGATGTCCAAGAACCCTTTTTAACCATTTCATGTGCTTATTTTCTATGCCTATGGAATGGGAAGTTATTTTATGCCAAAAAAAAAAGCAAACTATGCAAAGCTTGTCACCATCACTGTCAATAAATATTTAGCCCTAAAATTTTAAGATTGATTTAAAAATCTGAACAAGGAATCTCTGAATAGTTCCAGGCTAATCAATGTAATACCTGTATCTGTTCTCTTCAAACTGTCTTGTGTGTTCAGGGGCTTTATAGTTAAATACAGCCTTGTATAAACAAAGAATCTGGGGTTAGGGTCTTCATAAGGATATAGGCCAAGTATTGAGCCTAAGGAAAGCCAAACACTGGCTTTTTCCATGCAACTCTTTCCTGATGGTTTTGGTGAACCTACCTCAACAGTACTACTGTGCATCTCTCCAAATGCACACTCTTCAAATCTTCCATGAAAATACCGTAGGGTGGCTTAAACAATCGAAATTTATTCCTCACAATTCTGGAGGCTGGCAAGCTTAAGACCACGGTACGCCAGGGTTGGTTTCTGGTGAGGACTTTTCATGGTTTGCAGACAGCTGCTTTCTCACTGTATTCTCAAATAGTGTGGAATGAGAGAGAGAGAGGGAGAGAGAGAGAGAGAGATGGAGGGAGGGAGAACAAGCATGAATGCACGCACAGGTAAGTGTGAGTGCTTTGGTGTCTCTTTGTATAAGGATATTAATCCTATTGGATCAGAACCCCCCCACAACCTTATGACCTTGTGTAAACTTACTTACCTCCATAAAGGCCCCCTCTCCAGATTCAGTCACAGTGAGAACTGGGGCTTCAACATATCAGTTAGGAGATATGGGGGACAAAAACATTCAGTCCATAATAGTGGTCAATGATTAGAAAGAGTGAAAGAAATCTTTTTAGGCACCTAATCGTTGAGTTTCAAATCTTGTACTTCACCAAGGAGAATATTTCCCCATTAGTTTTGTGAGCTTTCCTCCTCACCTGTTCCCATTTAGCCTTCAGTGTTTCAAACCAACAGGATCCTGTTGAAAGCATTTCTTTCATCCTGTTGATGTCATGGGGAGTTGTCCACATTTATTTGGCATGCTTACTGAGTAGACACTCTACCTCAGGCACTCTGTTAAGTCCCAGGAACAGGAAGATGGGTAATGCATTCTTATGGAGATGCTCAGACTGGTAGGGCAACTGGACAGTGTAGTGGATGTTATTGAGTTCTTGTCCATTCTTGCCTTGGCCCATCTGAACTGATCCTCAGCCAGGGGCAACCTGGATGTTTAGTGGAGTTAATGTCCTCCAGGGCCTACTCCATCAATAGATGGGGTACTTCAGCACTAATACCATCTGATGTGATGATTCTTAGATACATTTCAAACAGTTTTCCAGTGATTTGAGAGGGATTGAGACCCAGTTGCCCATAGCCACAACCTGTTTTTTAACACACCCCTTATTGGGTTTGTTTTTCTTATTTCACTTTTCCTCATCTGTGATTTTGAGATCATCTGGAAAACAAATCACCTGCATCTGCGTTCTTGTCTCATGATTTCCTTTTCGAAGGAACCTCAACTAAAGAGGGAAGAATACCAGGAGTTGCAAGAAACAAAAGAACATGAGAAGTTGCAATATAATGATATGAAGTGTAACAGAAGTATGCGTAGGAGGAGGAGGCAGTAGCAGAACGCTGAATCAGTTATTTCTTTTGGTAGAGATTCAACATCCCCTTCCCCATACAGTGTAAACCTTATGAAGGCAAGGGTATGATCTATTTGCTGCTGTATCCTTAGAGCCAAGCCCAGGTCTGGCATAGAAGATCTTAATGCGTATTTGTTGAATGGAAGATCCTTCTTTGCAAGAGTAAAATCTGAGGTTTAGAAGGGTATATAACTTGTAAAGTCAGTCAATCAGTGATGACAGTCAATCACACATGTTCTAATGTCTAGTTCAGGGCTTCTCCCAGCCTACTCTAAAAGGATAAAGAGTTGGCTAGAAAGTTATAGGGTTAGGAAGTGGGGTTGTATGTATTAAGGCTGAATTCGGAGCAATTATGGTATACTTGGGGAAACGAAAGTCTTTTTAAATATGATCGGATTGTAAAATGTGAACATTGGCTGGAAACACAGAGACAGGGTGTGATAAATAGGTCATGGTCAAGCAGGAAGACGTAGTAGGCCATGTTAAGGCATTTGGGTTCCCACTGACTAATGATGGTAGTAGTAGTGGTGGTGGTGGTAGGGCAATAGTTTTATGGAAGAGTTTTCATTGGTGGAAATATTTGATTACATCTTAGAAAAAAAAAACCTCTTAAGTTTTCTCCTCTACAGTGAGGAGAATAGACAGGATTGGGCAAGACTGGAGATAGCAGAATGGATTCCAAATATGTTTAGGTAAGTTAATTAACAAGATTGATAGTGAGATGTGTAGGCTAAGCTAGAAGAAAGAGTTAAGGTCCATGTCTTGGCATGGGCACCTGGCTGATGAGTTGGAGCAGGTAAGAACCTAGTATTATGAGAGCTGATAGATCTCAAGGTACACCATCCAGGTGAAGTTATTTGGGCTCTAGAGAGAAATCTTTGTTGGAAATGTAGGTCTGGAGATGTAGGTCTGCATGTGGGTGATAATTTGAAGCCATAAGGGTTAATGAAAAAAAAATTTAAAAACATTTAAATCATGCTTACTATGCCAGTCACTGTTCTGAGTACTTATAAATATTAACTCTATTTAAATATTCAGTACACCTAATACTAAAAATACTGATATTAAGTAATTCTACTTATACTTGATATCCATTCTTAACTGTTAACTCAACAACCTTATGAGACAGATACTGTTATTCCACTTTGTAGAGGAGGAACCTTAGACACAAAGGAGCTAAATCACTTTCTCACAGTCCTACAGCTAGTGAGTTCTGGAGATGGAACCCCTCAGTTGTGGGGACAGAGAAAGAAAAGACAAGTGTCACAACTGCAAGGAAAGGAATTGGAGCTCAAAATTGATTAAGACCCCTTACAGAAGGAAAGAGGAATTTTAATAAAAGGAGGAAATTTAGAAGATTGGAAAGGAGAAGATTTTACTTGGGGTCCCATGTCCCTGAGAGAGCAAACAACAAGAAGGCTAGAAGATATTCATTGGATTTCACATGCAGAAAAGTCTCTGATGACAGCAGTTTTAATGACATGATGCCAGTTGGTCATCCAACTCATAATCTCTGAGGTTGGGAAAAAGCTATGTGCAAAGCTATAAAGACCTAACACCTTAACCAAGCTAAAGGAATCCATTCAGAGAATGAGTTTGAACTGACATGTTCATGCAGCAGATATTATCTGAGGAAATCTAAGGTGAGCCAGAATTTCTGGAAGCTTCAGCTACCTCTCCTGATACCCAAATGGGCAAGCCTTAGGCAGCAATAATGCCAAAAAAGGAAGGAAGGAGGGAAGAAGGGAAAACCTGAATGCAGAACACAGTAAAATATGCAAATCGATTTCATAACCCATAAGGATGTTCTCAAAATAATCATTTTTTGAGACCCAAATTATTTGCTTTTGATATTGTTCATACATGAAGAAATAAAAGTGTTACATCAGACTGTGGAGCTCAAAATATCAAGAATAAAAAGAGGATTCATGTTAAATCCCTTGCTGATGGATATTGGCAGACTACAAGAAACATGTGGGAGAAAGTTCTCAAGCTCAGAGTACAAGTGGAATGACTTTTGCACATGCAGGAAAAAGCATGTCCAAAGACAGTGGTGAAGGCTGAATGTGGGAGTTAGAAATCAGTGTAGGCAGGCCTAATGAGGTGGAGACAATTCTTTCCTCGGTCATGTTTTAAGGTAAGTCAGGAGTGTTTGGACGTAAGCTGCTGTGGTCAACGCTCTCTGTAAGGGACTTTTGCTGATACCTGCAGTGAATTCATTAGTTGTCAATGATAATTGAATCAATTCAGGGTGTTTGCCTGGGAGAGACTCTGCTTTCATTCTGACTTGCCAGCTTTTAAAAAACAAAGCTTTAAATCGGTCAGCTGAAATTGGTTTATGATTTGCTGGAAATCCCTAGATAGATTTCCATCAATTCAAAACATCATGGACAATCCTGTATTTGCAGTGGGCTTTGAGTTATTCACGAAATCCTATTGAACATCTTTTTTGCATTAATTTAGTGATATTTCTCACTGACGTCAAGGTGATGAAAAATAACACTAAACCTAACTTGGCCGGCTGTGGAGAACTTGGAACCCCACCAGGCATGCTGCAGGCAATTTCTGGAAGGCAGGCAGGGGGACCCGGCATGCCTCAGAAACTACCTCAGAGATGAGCTTTAGAGAAGAACGGATCTACAATTATAAGAATAAAACTCCAAAATATTTAACTGCTGACAGCAGTTTCTAAAAAGTTATAGAAAATATGAAAACCATGCACCGATGGCAGAAGTAAGCAGAAGGAGGTACACTTTAAAACAGAAAAATCAGCATTTTGTTTATTTCCCAAAACTTCAATGGGTTTTACTATGTTCCAGGTACTTTTCTAGTGACCATATCAATATCAACACATGTAATATTCTTGATAACCCTTAGTAGGTGGGCACCGTGGTCATCCTCATTTTGTAGGAGCAGTGATAGGAACAGAGAAGATACGTAGCTTCCCTGTGGTCATACAGCTTGTACTGAGCTGGGATTTAGACTTGGGGAGTCTGGCTCCAGAGTAAAGTGAAAGAAACAACCTATTATCTCTAATACTCAGAAGGGCTTTCCCACATGGTGGCTTCTCCTTAATTCTTGTTATACACTGTTGTGCCTTATCAAACTTTTCTCAGTATCGTGGAGCTAGCCATCTCTTATGCCATACCAGCATTGTCAGAGGAAGCAGAAGCATGACCTTTGGTGCTCTTTTTTTTTTTTTAAAGATTTTATTTATTTATATGACACAGAGAGAGATTACAAGTAGGCAGAGAGAAAGGCAGAGAGAGAGGAGGAAGCAGGCTCCTTGCTGAGCAGAGAGCCTGATGCGGGCCTCGATCCCAGGACCCTGAGATCATGACCTGAGCCGAAGGCTCACTTTAACCCACTGAGCCACCCAGGCGCCCGACCTTGGTGCTCTTAAAGAGTGGATGATGCTGGTTTCTTCTCAGTGCAGTTGAGATCTCTACTCCGGCGCATATTAAAAGCTTATAAATAGGAATAATTTCCACTGCATAAACTGTGAACACAGACTTTATGGAAAAGTTATAGACTACATAGTTCAAGGGATTGTGTTCAGAGAATTAGTAGCTTCCAGAAATTGCGAGAAGCAGAAACTGAGAAGTGAAAATGTGTAAATAGCTTCTGTAAAGGATTCTTCTCTTGAGACCTACATTTTTTAGAACAAAATCACTACATTTGCATACTTGATGTTTGTTTCAAATAAGATTCGTATTTCCTACCCACTTGAGAAGGTATCTGCACCCTCTTGTTCATGGCAGTACTATTTACAATAGGCAAGACATGGCAACAGCCTATGTTTCCATAGATGGATGAAGGAATAAAGCAATTGTGTCACACACACACACACACACACACACACACACACACACACACGAATAATATTCAGCCATAAAAAATGAGGAAATCCCACCATTTTCAATAACATGGATGGACCTCAAAGACAATATGTTAAGTGAAATAACTCAGAGTAAAGGAAATACTATATGATCTCACGTTTATGTGGCATCTTAAAAAAAAAAAAAAGGTATAGGGAAAGAGATCAGACTTGCAGTTACCAGAGGTGGGAGGTGGGGGGAGGAATTGGAAGGAAGTGGTCAAAAGGTACAACCTTCCAGTTATGAGACCAGTAAGGACTAAGGCTGTAATGTACAACATGTTGACTACAGCTAACACTGCTGGGGAAGAGGGAAAATTAAGAGAAATTAAGAGAGTAAATCCTTAGAATTCTCATTACAAGAAGAAAATTATTTTTTTTATTCTTTTAATTTTTAGTATGTCTATATAAGAACATGGATATCAGCTAAACCTATTATTTAGCCTATTGTCTACAATATATATAGATCAAACCATCATGCTGGATGCCTTAGACTTACACAGAGCTGTATGTCTATTTCTCAGTAAAATTGTAGCGGGGAAGATTGTGTTTCTGACATAAAGACTCTTGGTTACTAGGTTTTTGTTTCGCACAACTTTCTGTCCATTTGATTGACACATTGCTTGGAAATGAGGTTCTTCATGTGCTATCATGAAGTCTCCCTGTCAATTCTTTTCAGCCAATCATATTTCTCCCAAGAGTCATGTGACTTATAGAGAGCACTTGTATTTTACACAGTAGGTGTCTTATTTAATAGTCAAAAGAATAGCCCATTCTTATTAAAAAGATATTAGTCTAAACTTCTCAGACTCTGGTATCCAGCTGTCTATTCACCATCTCCATTCAGACTTCTGATTGATACCTCAAATTTAAGATCTCTAAAATGACCATTCTCTTACCTGCAGCCTTCTCTGTCTTAGTTGAAGGGAATTCTATTCTTCGGGTTAAAGTTTAGAGGCATCTTGACATCTCACTTTTTCTCACACCCCTTATCCAACCCAGCAACAAATCCTGACTCTATCTTTAGAGGATGTCCAACATCCAATCAGATCTTTTCTACCTCAGGCTGCCACCTGTTTGAACCGCCGTCTTCTCCTACTTGGATTGCTGCAGTAGTCTGTTTAATGAATTCTATGTTTTTCCTGTTGTCCCTCTATAGCAGCCAAAGTGATCTGGTAAAAATATGTCAACAAACATCACCGTTCTGCTAAAACCCCTGTAGTAGGTCCTCCTTTCGAGTGGCACTTGAAGTCCTTTATTTTTTTTTAATCTTATTTATTTATTTGAGAGAGAGAGAGTGAGAGAGCACGAGTTGGGGGAGGGGGCAGAGGGAGAGGGAGAAACAGACACTCCACTGAGCAGGGAGCCCGATGCAGGACTCAATCCCAGGATCCCAGGATCATGACCTGAGGTAAAGGCAGAGGCTTAACCAACTGGGCCACCCAGACGCCCACTTGAAGTCCTTTAAATGGCCTTTATTACCTCTTCTCTAACTACTTTCACACTTGCTTCTCTACTTCAGCCATCTGGCTCACTGCTGCTTCTCAGATGTCAGGCACGCTTCAACCTTGGAGCCTTTGCACTGGCTGCTTCCATTAACTGGAAGGCTCTTCTCACAGATACATCCATGATGAATTCCCTCAGCTTCTTTTGAATTTTACCTGAAATGTCGCTTTCTAAAGAGGTTCACCTTGACCATCTTATTTAAAATAGGACTACAAGTTCTCCCAGTCCTCTTCCCCCTTTTGTTTTCTTGTGGCACTTCTCACTTAGCAAATGGTCGAGTTTACTTAACGACATTTATCTCTTAGCGTCTGTCTCCCTTATTTAGAAAGTATATTCCTCAGGGCCAGGGATCTTTGTTTGCTTTGTTCCCTGAAACATCCCAAGTGTCTAGAACAGCATCTGACACAGAGTAGATACTCAATAAATATTTGCTGAACACACAAACAAAAGAATTAACTTAAAAATGTGTGCTACATGGGACCTCTCCAATGAAACCATCCTTGGCTATCTTGCTTTTTCATTTCCTCAGAGTTAGCCACAAGTGTTACAAATTTGTATTAACTGCATGTTTTGCTTTAACCCTTGACTTTAAAACTTCATATTCTTTAAACTTTCGTTTAATATACCTCCTTACAGCACAGTCCTAAAAATAGCATCCACCATTTTAATTAAATCCATCACGAATGTATCATTATCTAAAACACAAAAATAAACTCCTAGAGAAACATCTGGTAAGTAGGGCTGGATTTGCTATCATTTCATGAGATTCATAAATCACCTTTCTATTCTGAGAGTCAAAAGATAATCACTTGCCTCTTGATTAAAAAAAAGAAGGAGAAGATAAAACTATTGATGTTATTTGAAAATGCGGAAGATGAGCAACAATTTTGGTTAACTCAGTGATTCTTACCACAAAACAGAGTTGCTACGAAA
This sequence comes from Ailurus styani, assembly GCA_002007465.1. Taxonomy (NCBI): domain Eukaryota; kingdom Metazoa; phylum Chordata; class Mammalia; order Carnivora; family Ailuridae; genus Ailurus; species Ailurus styani. Next base: position 2,741,639 of record LNAC01000168.1, on the reverse strand, counting down.
GGATTCCAACCTTGCCTGAGGAGATGTGCACTGGAATCAGAGGCCCAGTGTGAAATCTCCTTCTATTTTGATTTAAGATGCTAAGCAATAAACAGTCCTTGAAGCTACCAGTATCCAAGGACACAGATCTAGTGTTTTCCACCTTGTTTGAATGTTCAGTTTAGGCAACACATGGCAGCTGGACTCAATCCTGTTGTTAGGAACGTCCCTAAATGAAAGTGCCCGGTCATTACTCATGATCCGATTGGTATGCTTAGAGAAGTGGGCCAGCCAGCTTTCAGGCTGAGATCGCCTTTAATGGGGGAGAGGGAGAAAACTTTGGAACTAAGAGGCAGAAAACAAAGATAAACATAGAAACAGCATGGCCAAGTGTTAAAATCACAAAATGCAGATGGGACGATTTTATCTTTCTACAGTCAGTAGTTAGGATTAGGTGGGACCCTGAAGGGTACAGTGTCATCCGCCCTGTTGGTCTGACGGAGTGAAGACCATCGTTCCCAAAGCCCCCTGTACTCATCAGCTTTTTTTCAAAACTATAGTTGATTTGAAGGCACTACTATTCCCAAGTTGCCTAGAATCCCCCTACTTCATAACTAGGAGAGTAAATAGTTTAAAGTATGTTTTCCACGTTGGTAGTTCCTCGATACTTAAACTAACAGTATCTTAATATAGTAAACATATTTGTTATTTATGAGGGCCAGTATCAAGGGGTTGAGAACATGGACTCTGGAGCCAGACCGGTCCCATCACAAAACTGGCTGTTGGAGTCTGAGCAAGTTACTTAACTTAAATTTTTTTCATCTGTAAAATGGGAATAATCACGATGCCTACTTCTTGAATTCATGAGAACGACAGGAGTTAATATATAAAAAGGGGCAGTACAGTAATAATAAACATTATATAAGCATTTGCTTTTACTCCTATGAACAATTATTGTCATCACGATGCTGTTAATTTTCATGGAGGCTAGACATTATTATTTGTACCAAAGAATTCATTCTTGCCTTTCTGAGTATCTTCAACATAAAACTGTAACATATCACACCAAGGAAGGAAAACAGATGAGGATGGGGGTTACTTCCTGCTACTTTACATCACTGGTTTCCAGAGAGATCCAGGCCACCCTGCTGAACTGGGAAAATGTGCAGCCATAATGTTGCCAGGTGTGGAGGTTAGGGTGTGTGGGCACAAGGAGGAACCAGCTGCACTCCCACCTGCTTCCAGCAGTGCTCTTCCAGAGAGTTCCAAACCATTATACAGTATGTTCTTTCAGCTGTGAGGGATAACAAATCCTATTGGAAAAATTTCATGAATTCTAGGAAAAGACCACTCTTTTTTTTTATTACTTTACTTTTTCAGTGATCCAAGATTCATTGTTTATGCACCACACCCAGTGCTCCATGCAATACGTGCTCTCCTTACCCACCACCAGGCTCACCCATCCCCCCTCCCCTCCGTAACCCTCAGTTTGTTTCTCAGAGTCCACAGTCTCTCGTGATTCATCTCCCCCTCTGATTTACCCCAATTAACTTTTCTTTTCCTTCTCCTAATATCCTCCATTTTATTCCTTATGTTCCACAAGTAAGTGAAACCATATGATAATTGACTTTCTCTGCTTGACTTATTTCACTCAGCATAATCTTCTCCAGACCCATCCCTGTTGATACAAAAGTTGGGTATTCATCCTTTCTGATGGCTGCATAATATTCCACTGTATACATGGATCACATCTTCTTTATCCATTCATCTGTTGAAGGGCATCTGGGCTCTTTCCACAGTTTGGCAATTGTGGACATTGCTGCTATGAACATTGAGGTACATATGGCCCTTCTTTTCACTCCATCTATATCTTTGGGGGTAAATACCCAGTAGAAAAAGACCACTCTTCCATGGATTCACTAATATACAATTTTTGCCCACATATTTGTTATCTATGGTTATGTATATACTCCCAAAGTTGGCCACTTAAAACAACAAACTTTTATGACCTCAGAGTTTCTGAGGGTCAAAAATCATGGAGTAGCTTAGCTACTCTAAGGTCATAGCCAAGATGTAGGCTGAGGCTGTAGTCATCTGAAAACTTGACTGGCCTGAAGGATCCCCTTCCAAGTTTACTAACATGGCCCTTGGCAGGAGATCTCACTCAGTTCCACATGCGCCTCTGCACAGGACTGCTCATGTATGGCAGTTGGCTGTCCCCAGAGTGCACGATGGAGCGAGCACAAAAAAGGGCCCAAGACGGAAGTGACTGTGTCTTTTATAACTTAGTATCAGAGGTAACATAGCATCAGTATGATCACATACCAACCCCAGTAAAATATGGGAGGGGATTAGTGGAGATGTAAGTTCCAGAGGCGGGGATCATATAGTTAATATCCACATCGTTTGAGCAACACTAGTATAAGATATATTTTAAACTTTTCCGATCATAAAACCTGATAGATCCTGAAAATTAATAATGGAAAGGAGCTAACAAAATTACCTATTCAGTTAATATTTGATACCGAAGCTCTCTATTCTCTCTGCCCCACCCCCAACCCCAGTTCCTTCCCTACACACCCTCGACACAGAAACACCGTCTGGCCCCTCTAGAATGTGGTCATCAACCAAAGCTTTTTCTTTCTTGCCTCACAGGAAAATAGGTGGAGTACTGCAATGACATTTCAAAAAAAAAAACAACAACAACACACAAAACCATGTTTTGAGATAAGGATTGTTTTTATTGATGGCAGATGGGACTAGACTTCCAAAGGATACAGTTGGCTCTAGGAAAAAGAAATAGTTTTGAAAATCATCAACTGGTATTTGCAAAATGTCATCAGGGACTTTCTTTTCCCCTCCCCTAAAACGAAATACAGACAGTTCTACAGAAAGAGAAAGCCTGTGTATACAATTCAGCCATGTGTTTGAAATGATTCCATTCTCTTAGGACGGCTTGAAGTGCCATGACAGTTGTGCAGACAAGAACTTAAACTAATTTGTTTTTGTGGTAGTAATTTGTGTTGGTCTTGTTGGCATTGGAATCCATACCCACCCACTTTTTCATTACAGGGTCAGGTCCGAAGGGGGAAGCCTTGTAGGAAAAGCAGTTATGTGGCCTGCAGCTTATTAAACCAACCATTAGAATATATTTTTCTCTAATTAAAAGAGTAATGCAAATTCAATGGAGAACATCTGAGAAATAAAAACAAAAAGATGCCCTATGAGGAAAATAAAAGTTATTTGAAATCCTGCTGAAAGATAACTTTTGAAAAGAGAGAGCTTCTATTAATGTTTTGAGCTATTCCTTACAGTCTTTTTCTATGTATGCCTCATATATATGTATACCAAACCGATGACTGCACATATCACACAAGAGGGAAATGCGCAAGATTCCTGCTATGAGGAAAAAGAAAAAAACAACAACAGTAGTATATTTTGCAATATAAACAGAACTTCTCAAACTGGTGAGTGTCTAGGTGACCGTTTCCTGCCACCTGGACGCTGAATGGACTTTACACAGTGTTTACAACCATATCAGTCTTAGACTCTTTACAATATTTTTGCCACCTCCAGAGGAAGCCCCATGCCAATTAGCAGCAATCCCCCATACCCCCCAACCCACCAGCCTCAAGTAACTGCTAACCTACTTTCCATCTCTGTGTATTTGCCTGTTCTAGACATTTCATATTAATAGAATCACATAACATGTTGTCTTTTGTGTCTGGTTCCTTTCACTTAGCATAATGTCTTCAGGGTTCATCCCCGTTGTACCATGGATCGATACTCCATTCCTCTTTATGGCTGAATAGTATACCATTGTATGGCTATACCACATTTTGTGTATCGTTTATGAGCTCATGGACATAGGGTCTGTTTTCACTTTTTTGGCTACTATAAATAATAATGCTATGAACATTCATATACAGGTTTTGGTGCGGACATAAGTTTTTAGTTCTTTTGTGTATGTACCTTGAAGTATAACTAACGTAAGGGTCGTATTAAACTCTATGTTTACATAGATTTCATGTTAAACTCTGTATGTAACTTTTTCTTTTAAAGATTTAAGTAATCTCTACATTCAATGTAGGGCTCGAACTTGCAACCCTGAGACCAAGAGTCACATGCTCTACCGACTGAGCAAGCCAGGTGCCTCCCCATCTTTAACTTTCTAAGAAACTGCCAAATTGTTTTCCAACGTGACTGCACACGTCTGCATTCCTAACGGTATTCTATGGAGGTTCCTACTTCTCCACATTCTTGCAAAGCCTTTATTGTCTTTCTCATTTTAGCTGTTCTGCTGAGTGTGAAGTGGTATCTCACTGTGGTTTTGATTTGCATTTGCATTTTTCTAATGACTGATGATGTTGAGCAATTTTTTTTTCATGTGCTTATTGGCCATTTGTGTATTTTCATTGGGAAAATGTCTATTCAAACCTTTTGCCCAATTTTACCTGCCTTTTTATTATGGAATTGTACTAGAGGTCCATACATTCTGAATACTAGCCCCTTAGCTGTTAAGTGATTTGCACATATTTTATTCTATTCTGTGGGCTGTCTTTTCACTTTGTTGATAATGTCCTTTTCACAAACATCTAAGCTGCAGATTTTGATGAAGTGCAGTTTTGAGGAATTTCAACTGAATATGCCTGATACTTGTGAAATAGCATATGGATGACACAGGTACATGTACATAAAATGAAGGTCATAGTCAAATAGGCCTTTCAAAGTAATTATTAAATAGAATTTCTGAGTACTCTAAACATGTTATTTCAGAGAAAAAAATGTAAAGCCATTTTAAGCAAAGCTTATTGACTCTCTTCAATGCAAAAGGCAATTTAATAGTTTCAGATATTTCCTAATATTTTCAAAAGATAGTTTTCTGGTCTTAATTTCTCTGCCTTAATATTTTCTCCTTTGAATACATTGAATATATTGAATGTATATGCATGTGTGTGTATGTATATGTGTATATACATATATAGTCCTTTGAATGAATATATTTGAAATTCCCAGTATCCAATACCAGAAACACTGTTGAGCAAAGATAAGAAGTAGAATCTTCTCCTTTCTTATGAATCTGTTGGAAGGATTCATTCACTTAGTTTTGCATTACTTGCAGAGGAAAACATTTCACATTCTTAGAGTAAGTTCCATCTTTTGTTTAAAAAAATTAATAGAAGTGCAACTGATCATTTCTTTGGTTACTTGTGCTTAGGTGTTCAATCTAATTAATCATTGCTTAATTTAAGGTCATGAAGATTTCTATGTATGTTTTCTTCTAAGAGTTTTATAGTTTAGATCTTCGATCCTTTTTGCATTCAGCTTTCTACATGATAGGGTAAGGGTACAAATTCATTCTTTTGCATGTGGATATCCAGTTGTCCCAAGGATCTTTGCTGAAAAGACTATTCTCATCCCCATTTAATTGTCTTGATGCCTTTGTTGAAAATCAATGTCCGTAAATGTAAGGAGCTTTCCCTATTGAATCTTTTCTCTGTGCTGTTGCCAGTGATTATTCTAAACTGTAGATTTTTTTTTTCAGTTTTTATTTAAATTCCAGTTGGTTACCATACAGTGTAATATTAGTTTCAGGTATATGACATAGTGATTCAACACTTCCATACAATGACTGGTGTAAACTGTAGATTTGATCATGTTTTCCTGATATTGAAATATCTTCAATGGCTTCCACGGATTATAAGAAAAAGATCAAAACTGGCCATGTACACTGTGGTAGGAAGGGCAAGAGTTGTGGAATACACACAGTTTTGAATCTTTCTTTGCCTTGTAATCAAAGTGTGACCTGGAACAAGTTACTCAGGCCCAACTAGAATGTGAACCTCACAGGTTAGGGACCATGCCTGACTTGGTCACTGCCAGAAGCCTCGCACCAGCGGGGAGCTTGCTGTATTGCCACGTTCAGAAAATATTCATTCCATGGTGAACAAACCTCAGGTTCCTCATCACAAAATGGAGATTACTGTAACTATTTCATAAGGTTCTGATTAATGTTAAATTGTATAAGATGCTCCAGTGATCTTTACGATTTTTTTTCTGAAACAGAAAATACTTCCAGAAAGATGCACAAATAACAGTGTGATGAGCTGAAGCCAAGTGAACACACTCGTTAACCACCACCCAGATCCAGCACCCCAGAATCTCCCCTCACAAGCCCCTTCTTATCACTGCTTCTATCACTCTTCCCTGTATGTAGATAGGACATTTTAAGATTTGGTTCCACCATGACCTTCTCCCTGGAAGTCCCTCTTGAGCACAGTTATCTTTCCGTGTGCTTCCAAAGATCCTTTGACCCAGTCTCTACCACAATGTATCGTACTCATCTCTTGAACTCATCCGTCTCCCCCACTAATGGTGAATCTACCACATGGAACAGCATCCCTACCATTTAGAGTAGGCATTCAATAAACACTTGGGGATTTAAATCAGCTGATGTCATTTTGAGCCCGTGGAAACACAAACTATTTCATTTCAAGCTATTGCAGCATTTTAGAAAACTCAAAGTAACGGCAGTCTGGAAGAATACCGCAGAAAGGGAAGAAGGCTGGGTGAGCTCTTGATCTGGGCAAATGTAGTATTAAGCAGTCATCCAAACAAGCTCTGTGTGGGTATTAATTAGTTATCACTGAATCTTTGAAAAACGTGTCCACGGTCATGCCTCTGGGTGCAAAAGCAGCGTGTTGAAAACCCAGATTGCAACGCATAGTTGCCGCGTGAGACGATAGAGGGAGTTTCCTACACAAGCTAATTCAGTTTATCGTCAGCAGCATGCATGATCGCAACCGGTGGCTTTTGCCAACCTGGGCGGGGAAGAAGTGACAAGGGAGATCTCCTAAACTGTGCGTCCCCGAGCACAGCGCAGCCAGCAGGGAAGCATCTAGGAGTTGTAAAGACGGCAGTGCCGTGTGTAACGAGGACTCCTTGTTAATAACGTGTGACACATGGCACAGCTGTGAGGGTTTGGGGCCAGGCAGGGTGAGCTAGTGAGAAAGCACGTGGAGGAAGCAGACCATTTAGACCCGAAGGGAAGCCTGTACTGCTAGTAGGAGGAAAACAGGTGATAAAGCCATTTTCCTTCCCAGCATAGGGAAACCACTTTGTGATTCACTCGCTGTGCTGCCAGAGGGTTGTGCCGTACTGCGTCCCTGAGATAGTATTTGTTGATGTCATAGCAATGGAAAATGGGTGTGGGTGTATCTGAGTGGAGTGGGAGTGGATGGGGAATTAAAATTAAAAATTAAAGGGAATTTTTAACTAATGGAGTGTGTGCATATGTGTGGGGGCTGCCTGTGCAGGCTCACACACATTTTAGTCGAAGGAGAACACAAACATTTTCACCAGAGCCAGAACGTTTCTCTAGCTTGGTGGGCTTGAAAAGTAATCCATCTAGTTTAGATGCTTGGCATGCTGCACGTGGAAAGTTTTCACGTTTTGTCATCCCAGTTTAAAGAGTCTTCGCTGTCGGAGCTGAGCAGGTTAGTGACCCCGGGAATGGGTGGGGAGAAAGGAGAGGTGCGTGTCAGTTTGGCCGCATACAAAAGGTAGGAAATGGTCACCCGGAAACTCACCATGGTCTCAGATGTGCTGTTTCAAGCAAAGACTACAAGCACATTAATATTTCATTTTTTTCCCCATATGGCAAGAATCTTAACATATGTTTCCCTCATGTTTCTATGGCAATAGTGTGGCAATGCGGTATATGAAGATTGGATCTTTACCTTTATTTAGAAGAGGCGTCTGCAAATACATGACAGCTTAAGGGAATGGTCAATTTTAGAGGGTTTTTTTTTTTTTTATTAAGAAGTGGCAAGTCTCCTCATGGTTGTCAAGTTTTAGTACAATTTTAGTCTATCAGATGACTTATTATATAAAGTTGTCAGATGGTTTGTGTCACGGAAGAGTTTTATTTAGGTGGAAAGTCATCTCTCTAGAAAGTCATATTTCTGAGCATATTGAGTCTCAAATACAGTTTAAACTGGAGGAGAATTCTCTTAGACTCTGATTTTAGAGGGATGTGGTTATGGAAAATCAGAAAATTGCTTTGTATTTCCCCTTAAGCTATTAATGGGCTTCCAAGATAGTGAGATTTGCATTTCCAAACAAAGCACCAGTGACAGTCTTTTGGGATGTCTTCTGTGTTGGTTATACAACTTGAACTAAAATATTGAACATGATGCATGAATCACCACTTTTAATGAAATAGGGAATCACTAGGATTTTATAAACTTATCAATTCAAATGAACAAAAATTAATGATTTCTTCCCACCTCCAGTTCCCATCCTCCCTTTCCTATTTGGGCCCAGCAAATACCTAAGAAAGTAGGTATTTAGGCTAGAGGATAACCTTAACCCACAGATAACCCTAACAGACCACAGCAGAAGGAAGGCAACAAGAGAAGGGTTTCATGGGCCTTACTGAAAGAATACCAACGCCCCAAATTACTACCTTTTAAAAAGGAAGAAGCTGTATGTTGCACGCATTACAACAAACAAACAAAACCCTGTTAGTCTATTAAGTCTTTTGTACAAAGATCATAAATTATAAATATGTTTATCTCCCTATTGTTTTTTCCAAATGTGCACAAACTCCTGATCTTAATAATGCATTCTTTCGCAGGGATACAATCTGTTTTGTATCTATGTCTGGGAAGAATAACCTATGGTCAGCCTAACACAATATTATGATTAAAGGAGACAGAAAGCCCACCTGCTAAATATATCTTTCCCTCTGAGCACAATTCTTAGTGATGTTGAACTGTAAAAGCCTTAAAACCTCTTGAAACCAAATGTGCTTCCTGGAAGTTCATATTACCGCAGGAGTGAGATTCAGAATCAGAGACTGATAGAGCTGGGGCAGGATTTGAAGCAATTTTGCAGTATTGTCTCTTTGAAAGATGAGAACATTGTAGTCCAGAGAGAAACAAGGGCTTGTCCTAGGTCATGGTTTGTTGGAGGCAGAACTGGGGACTGGACACAAATTTCCTGAAAGAACTGAAGGCCCACCTCAACAAGACCTTCTTTCTTCACCTTGTTTCTCTCACTATCTTTTCAATCTCATCCCTTTCTGTGGGTATCAATCCTTGTATCAATTCATAGATGGGGATGGGCCTATGAGCAATAAGATGTAAGGCTGAATATGTTTTTTTAAACATGTATTTTTATAAAGTTAATCATACTGACAATAAAATAACAAAATATTAAGCAATTCATAAACAGAAGAGTATTTGTCCTTCATATAATGCCAGCTTTTTATAATAGAGGGTGGATGGTGATGGAACTTCTCATCAGCCCTGAGATTCTATAATTCTGACTCAGAACTGCAAAATGGCGGGAGTATGGGATGCCAGCCAGTATGCACTTTGTAGCCAACAGGAAGAAGTTTGAGGTAAAAAAAAAGTTGTTTCTTTTCCCCAGGGAAATAGGGAAAGGAAGGAAATGTTTACCTAGGGAGAGAACTCTAGTTACTGGTTCTTTTCCCACACTCCTTACTCTGAGTTGCCCATTGCCAGCCCACATTGGCCTCTTCAGTCTTACATGCTATGGTCATTGGCAAAGCAGTGTGTCCTTGAACTGAACGTAAAGGCACCCACATCCCACCACAGGGCACCGGTTCCTGTGGAACTTCTGACCTCCTGTCAACTTCTCACCTTCACAGTAACCTCCACTGCTGTTTTCTCTTCTTGTTCCATTGGCCTCCCTCTGTCACAGGTATATTTTTACTTTCCTTCACCTTTTCTGGAGAGTGGGAAGTACCATGATCATCAAGCCATCTTCTTGAAATGGGTAAAGAAAGTATTTCAAGGTGAACAAACAAATTAACATTTAATATTTAACAAGTGCTGCCCCTGCATTCTCTTATTTTGCAACTTTTATTTCCTTGAGCCTTTCAACCAGTTGTCATGCTGATGTTTCTTATGAAAACCTGACCAACTGGATATGCACATTTGTCATGCCTTCGTGGGTAGAATCAAACCGGCAGGGACTGGAATAGAGCCGTTCGTTCCATTGTCAAATGAGGGTCAAGACTTTAATAAGTCTGACTGCATGACTTCTCCTATATCACGATTTATCTCTACAGAGAAAAGTTAGTAAGTTTTTAAAAGACACTGATGTACCATTTTAGATGGGCAGGAAAATACATTATTGAAATATTTAGAGCAAATTAGGAATACAGACTACTGAACGAGATCTAAAACCCTGCGTTACCACCAGACACGTAGGAACGTTTTTCTTCCAACAGAGAGTGGTCTCCTCCAAATCCTTTAGGGTATGATGAATAATCAGTTTCTCTACCACAACCTCAGAGCATGAGCAGAGACAGCACAAGTGAGGGCAGTCCCCTGTGGTTTGGCAGCTTATGTCTCCACCATCAACTTTTCTGGACTTTCTTGAAAAGTAGCTGTCGTTCCTGGCTTGTGGTTTCACTCAATTCCATCAGAAACTAAAGCCTGGGTGGCCGGGAAGCCTCAAGAGCATGTTAAGAAGCCAGAGAAACCAGTGTCCCCAAGGTGTAACCAATCCTAGAAGTAGAAAGTGTCTTAGGAAGGGAGTTTGGCCTGGCACCCTGCTGGCCTGGAGAAAAGCCCCCTCCTTTGGCTCCAAATCTTACGTTCTCCCCGCAGTACCACTCTACCTAAGGCATAAGTCTTGTTGTTACTGGCTATCTTTGGGTCCTATTTATTTTGACTAAGTCATTTATAGAAGTTTTGATATTTTGCTTTAACATTTCTCTCCACATCTTATGGTATAGTAGGTCATTGGGGATTCTCTGGGAACAAACCCCAAAGTTATACCAATATGTCTTTGGGAAATTTGTCCCTGTGTAATATTGTTTTAAATAAAGTTGACATCTCCAAGAACATGAGCACACATTATTGGAATAAACGTTCTGTGAGTGTTGTGGGATCCTTAGGCAGAGATGTAGTTACTATTTGTGACGGCTTCTTGGAGAGGGTCAATCTTGTGGTATGCAAGCATCAAGTGACTCAGAGGATCAGTAGAAATGAGTGCAGAGATTCTTTTCTGAGCTTTCACTTTGAGCTTTCAAGTTCACTCTCTGCTTAAAGTTCTCTCTCCTAGTTCCTACTCATAGGCTCTCCAGGGTTCTCATTTCTTCTTATCCTCCCCGGACCCTGTTGACTATGGGCATTATGTAGAGTAACCATCACCTCTCCTGTCCTTTCCCTTAATCATCTTTCCCAGGGGATTTATGTTCTTACCCAATCTAGGACGATCACTCTTGGATAACTAAAACGAAATGGAAAAACCACTGGGTTGCATTTTATTATTTATTTATTTATTTATTTATTTATTTATTTATTTATTTATTTATTTTAAGATTTATTTATTTGACAGAGAGGGATTACAAGTAGGCAGAGAGGCAGGCAGAGAGAGAGGAGGAAGCAGGCTCCCTGCTGAGCAGAGAGCCCGATTCGGGCCTCGATCCCAGGACCCTAAGATCATGACCTGAGCCGAAGGCAGAGGTTTTAACCCACTGAGCCACCCAGGTGCCCCTCAATCTACATTTCTATCTACTAAAGGTCATTTTTTCTTATGTGTACTTCCAACCGCCAAATGTAAAATGCCTGCCCTTGAAATTATAATCTTCCCAGCAAACAAGATCTACTTCACTCCTGTTTTCCAAAAGTGTTCTCCCTGTGGACCTAGGACTAAATTATTATGGTCTTCTTGGATCCATTCTTTACGTCAACAACTATCAGTTACTTAGTCTGCCATATTTTCTCTTAAAGTATCTCATGTCTTTGTGTTTATTTCTTCCTGTCTACTGTGTGTATATATGTGTGTGTGTGTGTGTGTGTGTGTGTTTGTGTGTGGTGAAATATACACAACATAGAATTTACTCTTTTCACCCTTTTTGAGGATAAGATTCATTGGCCTTAAGTTCATCCATTGTCTGCAGCCATCACTGCTTCCAGCTCTAGAACTTTTCCATCATCCCAAACTGAAACTGTCTTCATTAAACAGTATCTTCATGCTTACCCTTAAATGGCATGATGGAGTGTCTTTGAATGTCAGAGCTTAAATAGTTCAAGGTCATGTGTAAGAACTCGTTATTTGACAGGTCAGATGTTTTACACCATGTACTCACCTTCATCCTACTGGTCCTGTATTACATTACCCCTCTCTTATCTTGCTTCTTTGGCTCTGACAACTCCAACTTCCCATCTGTCATATATATTACTTTAGACTGAATCTACTTTTACTTTTTTCCTTCCACTCCTTGCTCAGAAACCAGAAGGTTCACAGTCATAGTTCACTCAAATATCAATTTCCCATCCTTTGTGTTGCATATTCTCCACTATGTCAGGTTGGTGGCCCACCTGCTTCCACCACACACAACACTTGTTTTGGTGGTTACACCATGTTTATTTTTTATCCCTTAGATGTTCAGACAGGCTCAAGAAATAGCTCAGGATTATGGAACTAGGATTCAGATTCTCTTACAGAGGGTGCATCTGATAATAGTGAGGTAGTGACCAAGATCAGTAGTGAGAGGCCACCTCAGTTAGCTTTGCTCTAGCTCCAGATGTCCAGTCCAACTCTGGTCCCTGCTCCTTCTCTACCTTCTGCCTCAGCAACAGTAGCTACCAGCATTATTGACTTGGGTGCGCCAGGGCCCGAGCTTACCTTTTCATACTGTATTTCATTGTATCTCATATTTATCTGTATTTTACAAATTATTAGACTAGTGATTTTCAATCCTGGCTGCACATTAAAGTCACCTAGGGTGTTATTAAAAAGTACCAACGTTCAGGCTTTACCCTGTGAGCTTTTGATTCTATTTGTTTGGGATGAGACCCAGAAGCAGTGTAACTTGTTAAAGGTCATGCCACCAGTAAACGGTGAAGCCTGAATTCAAGCTCAGGTCACTGTGACTTCAGAACCCAAGCTTTTAACTTAGAGTTATCAACCCTAGTTGTGGATCAGTGTCACCTGCGAATCTGTAAAAACTGTGTTATAGGGAAATTTTGATGGGGGGTAGGGGAAGAACTAACTATAATATTTTTAAAAAGAAATAGGGGCACCAAGGTGGCTGAGTAGGTTGAGCATCTGACTCTTGGTTTTGGCTCAGATCACGTTCTCATGGGTCACGGGATCCTCATCAGGCTTCACGCTAGGTGAGGAGTCTGCTTGAAGATTCTCTCCCTCTGCTCCTCCCCCCACTCACACTTGCTTGCTCTCTTTCTCTCTCTCTCTCTCTCAAAAATAAATAAATATTTTTTAAAAGAAATAAATGAAAATAGCCCCTTAGATGACTCTAATGGTCAACTGGATTCGAAAACATGGCCTTAGCCATAATGCAATATTACGTCTCTTTAGATCTGATTCAACAAATGCATGCTTTCTTCATCCATTGATAAAAAGGCATTGGCGGGCAGGGTGGCATGTTGGGAAGTGTTGGGAGAATATGGAACAGTAACAACATTGTATTGTTGAATATTAAGGAATGAAAATGGGGCGTGCAATTCTTTAAGTAACCTACATTTGCAAGCAATTATTGAAATAAACTCCCATTAAACCATATCTTTGCAAGCCTCATTTGGCACAATACTGTTCTGATCGTTCAATAGGAACTCCACATATGGAAGTAAGTATCCATAGTGGAAGGAAATAGGGACTATGACCTGAAGGGTTTTAGTGTAAAGATTTGTGTGTGAGTGCTCTGAATGTAAGAACTGACAAGGATGTCCAGTGTGCTGCTACTTGTTCGAACTTCTACAGAGGCCTGTCTGTTGCTGCAAGTCATGGGTACCGTTTGATTATTAATACCATTAAGCTGATGGCTTGGGAGCATAGCCATTATCCTATTTTGGCTTCACATTCAATTCTGGTTATTGACAAATGGTGGGATGGGAGCCGAGATGGACTTTGCTGCAAGCAAGAGGCCCTGAGAGGATCGTGTCTCTAAGGACCCTGTAAAAAGTACAGTTATATAATTTGTTGAGATGAGTTAAGTGGTAACTATCCTAATGTTTGACATTTACAGACTCTTCCCATAGTCCTAGACATTTAACTTGAGCACACATTCAACACTGAAGAAGTACTGTTCTATGTAATGTGCTCAAAACTCGCCAGTGGGTGTGGTGCTTTTTTCCTTAAAGTAAACAAACAGCCAGAGATTTACCAAAGTCATTGTAGAATACAGGGAAATGAATTCACTGGCACATTTCTAAAAGGTTATCTGCAAAATGTGGTGATCTAATATGTTTGAAAAGGGTTACCATATTTGTCTCCATTAAAATGTTAAGGGTATATTGTTTTTCTATGACTTCCACTCTCTTTCCCTAACTTTGGACATGTGGTGCCGTCTTCTTCAGGAGGGGCCAATTTCATCATCTCAGTTCCTATTCAAGCAGTGCCCTCCATTCATGGGGTGCTTTATTCATGGGGAGAATGCCCCTCAGAAGTAGTCCCCTAAGGGCGCCTGGGTGGCTCATTCGGTTGAGCGTCTGCCTTTGGTTCAGGTCATGATCTCAGGGTCCTGGGATTGAGCCCTACATTGGTCTCCCTGCTCAGTGGGGAGTCTGCTTCTCCCTCTCCCTCTTCCAGCCACTCCCCCTACCTGTATTTTCTCTCTCTCTGTCAAATAAATAAACAAAATCTTAAAAAAAAAAAAAAGAAAAAAAGAAACAGTCCCCTAAGAAACAGCATTTCTCTTATTTGAAATAAGGAACCTAAGACAAACTCAGTTCATTTAGTTCATTTATTTGTCCACGTGATCATGTAGCTAGGATGTAGCAACAAGCTTCAAACAGTGTCACTTCACAACCCATGCCCTACACAGCCTCCCTCTCAGTCATATACTGCTATTAGGGAAGAAGGTAGTAACAAGACAGTAAGTCAAGTAAGCTGTGCAGTGGTCCCCAAATCTGGATGAACATTGGAATTATGTGGGAAGCTTACTACATATGAAGATTTTCAAGGAACACCCTTAGAGAGGCTGATTAAGGGGGTTAATGTGTGGCCGTGACATAGTGTCTAGGGTCTTCTGCTCTACCAGCTGAAATAAGTCACTGAAATAAGTCAAAGAAAAATAAACACCATACAATTTCATTCATACGTGGAATCTATAGAACCAAGACAATGAACAAACAAACCAAAAGCAGAATCAGACCTATAAGTACACAGAACAAACTGATGGTGGCCAGAGGGAAGGGGTTGGGGGGATTTGCAAAATGGGTGAAGGGGAGTGAGAGATACAGGCTTTGAGTAATGGAATGAATAAGTCATGGGAATAAAAGGCACAGCATAGGGAATATAGTCAATGATACTGTAATATTTTATGGTGGCAAATGGTCACCGCACTTGCGATGAGCACAGCATAATGTATAGGGATGTGGAATCACTATGTACTATGAAACTAATGTAACATTGTGTGTCAACTCTACTCAATTTTATTTTTAAAAAGGAAGTCAAGGGTACACCTTGGAAATCATTTCTGTAGTTGCTCCCAGGTGATTCTACTGTAGATGGTCAACACAGCATTCAGAAACCACTCAATTAGGTAATACATATCAGCACAGCACATTTAGATAAGAAGAGGCTGCATTCTCTAAGAAGGGTGACAACGTTCCAAAGGTATGCAGGTATTAGGGCTATAGCATGAATACTGAAAACAGCCCCGACACTGTAATACATTAGGGGAGACAGATTGATAAACCAGAGTGCACAGTTGAGGTGCTCTCTTAGAGGTAGGTGAGACCATCATGCCAATATAGCGCAAGAAAGAGAAGGATGACGTCTACTTGTGGAAGCCAGAAAAGGCTTTGCAGCAGGGATATAACATGGATGTAGAACTTCGTGTCATCTCTACAAAAGAAAAAAGAGAGAGAGAGAAAGGAAGGATGGCATCCAAGTAGGATGTTGTGAGATCAAAGACTGTCAAGCAAGGAAAGCAGGTAACAACAATGCCCTCGGAAAAAGATCCCTATGGCTGAAGTGTGGGGCTGGCTGAGGGGAGCGAGGCTGGAGGGAGAAGGATGGAGACCACGGGAGGCTAAGCAATAGGGCAATGTCAGTGTAGAGAAAAGGGAAGGAGTTGACGCCGCACATCTGAGAGAACAAACTTCATGGGGGAGAGGCAAGGAGTCAGGGAAGAGACTGCAATTTCTAGATCCCTACAGACAGTGATGGTAGCCCAGCTTTCTGGGAGGATCATCTGTGGTTCTTGGAGGTGCTCAGCCGGATCCTACCTAAGTTTTCTTTCTATTTTTCTGGCACAGCCCATCATTTTAAACAGAAAATAAATTAATGTCAGTTTGAAGACAGGTGAAAAAATAATTTCATTCTTGAAATAATTATATTTATAGAAAGAGAAGTATGGTTTTTATTATTTTATTAATGTTAAACTGGGATTGGTGGAAGTCTTAGGCCTTCCATATTCATCTTTGAAAAACACATGGGGATCTTAAAAAAAAAAAAAGAAAAAACCCTTTTTAAATGTTTTCTGATGGACTAATGTTGAAAGCCCCAGCTCCATTAGTCCCACTGGTCAAACTTAAATCTCTTAGCATGTAAGTCTTTCTGTAGTTGCTTTCCAGTAATAAAATGGGTGATGGAATTTTTAAGAAAACATTTTACGGCTCTGCAATAGATGAATTTTTCCACTGGGGTTTATATAAAGACTTTGGAGAAAGCTAAAACAATGTATAAAATAGAACCCAGTGGAAGAAAAAAAAATTATAAAGAATTCCCACCTGAAATGATGGAATGCCTCTAGTTGTAGAGTTCTGTATTTTCTTTCACTATCTATTTAATAATTAAGGGCCCCTTTAGTAACCAGAATTTCCATTTTGAAACACTTCGTTCTAGGTTGCTATGAATTCCACTGGCAGAAAGCAGTAACTTTTTCCAAATGTTGGGAGAGAAGCATTCAAAAGAGGCTCCCTGGGCCAAAGATTCGATCAAGTAGATACAGACAGGGAGGATTGTTCTTCCTGGCTGGAGGATTTCTTGAGGTAGGGATCACCTACTGGAGAGCCGAACCAGCAATCAAGTCCTGACTTGCCCAACTTTTGGCTCTGTCTTGCAATCCCATTGAACCTGGTTTGGGTCCCTGATGTGCATCTTGTTGGCTGCATTTCCCTAGGCAACCAACTTAGATTTCCTGAATCTCATTTTCCTTCTCTGTAAGATAGGGATGATTAAACTCCCCTAATGGGAATATTGTCAAAACTATTAAATATATGTTCAGATTGCCTTGTAAATTAGAAAGACTTACATAATTGTAATTATTATATTTTTAGGACTTTGTTACATGCATAAGCACAACTTGGTTTTATTTTATCTTGCAAGTTTTCTCTAGATTGAAAACTCCCTGATTATTTCTTCTTCATCTGTGTAGCCAACAGCCAACATTGTTATGGCGGGGTATGCTAAGTTTAGGGAATAATGAATGTAAGGGGGCTCTAGGTTTGTGTGATTTGCATTTTCAAAATGAGCTATTTGCAATTGTTAACGTAATTAATAACTTCCAGTGCTGTAATATGCAAAGAAGCTGGTATATGACTGTGGAGTCTGGCTACCAAGATGAACCACAGCTTCTGCTGTGGCGTTCTACCTGTGGAAAACCAATTATGGAAACAAGTATTATCATACTAGGAGTGTTCTTAAAATACCCAAATGGAAAAGAATGCATCACAGAGACACAGTGAGCCTGTTCTAGGAATCCTAAATAGAAAAGGAGGGTTGGATGGTGCTTTTTGTAGCATCTTCAATAACTTCTGATGGAGTCCAGCATTCCACTGAGATTATTTAGGAAGTTTAAAATAGACTTCATATTGAGCGGTTGAATTGTCAAGAGCTAGATCTAATGCTCTGCCTCCCATGAATCTTGGCACCATAGCCAAGAGCCTCATACGTCCCTGTGAGTATGGTCCGTGTACAACTGAGAATGTGTGTTTATGTATATATGCATCAAAGTACATGCAGTAGGAAGACTGGAAATCAGGGGACATGGATTTATGCTCTTGGTCACTAACGAACTATGAGAACTTGAGGGAAGTCATCTCACCTGCCTAAATCTCATTTCTCCCACATAAAAGATAAAGGGCAGGATAAGGTGCTCTAGAATTTTATGGTCCTGTAACCAACTGACTCACTGATTAATTCAGAAAACCTCAGGATTTATGGTATTTTCATTCTATATTCAGTGTTTCCAGGACAAGATTTTGTCCACTTGGATTCTGTGGTCAGAAGGCATAGACTTCCCTAAATCAGAATTAGATTCTCTACGGTCTCCCTCTACCAAGGCAGGAGAGGTTTCCCTGGGACACAGACACCTGATTCTACAGTCTCCTGTACCTTAAAGCAGAACTGATAACACGACTTGTGAGAAGATTTTAAAACATTAAGTACATCTTCATTTCTGATGGAGAAAAAGCTTCCCAATTTGGTGATGGAGAAGAGAGTCAACAGAAGGGGAAGCCCTTTTCTTTTGCTGTATTCTACTCTCTGCTAAGCTTCCTATTTTGATAAACACTTGGAAATGATCCACAGGAAACTTTCAACCCCTATAGATTAGAATCCTCCCCAAGAAAGCAAGTTCCATCCAACTAATAGGTGGCCAGAAAATCATGAATTAAGACGCTGAATATATGCCATGTCACATGACTTTTGTACAAAATGATACACATGGCCATCCTGTGTGATTGCCTGTGATGGCCAACAGTGATTGCTGTGTGGGCTATACTTTAATCTTATAAACTTTACAAGTCAACACAAGCTATACATATGAAATCACAGTTTTGCCCACTGATACTGGGCTACTGAAGTTTGAAATTCTATCTTAGAATATTTCAAGAATACATTCTGCACTCCTCCCTCCAAATGGGAATGGGATCCTTCTTACCGGTTTCTTATGATCTTCAGTCAATCCCAAGAGATTTTATCTGCCTCTGTCTCTACAGAGTTACGGAATTTTTAAGTTCTGGAAGTTTAGGAGGTGCTAATGATCTCACATTCAAACAGGCCAAATAAAAGTATACAATATTTTGAGCCCGCCACTGTAGTTGAGAGAAATATCTAAGTGGCATTCGTCCATTCATATACCAACTCTTTACTAGGTATATTCTTCATATAAGGCATTGCGCTGCATGACATGAGCTGAATTAAGTCATGGCTTGTTCTGAAAGAGTTAACAGCCTGTTAGGGAAGTTAGGTTTGAGTAAAAAGGACCAAAATACAGCCTCAGCTCTTTTTAAAAGGAATATAGCAGAAGCAGGAAAGATTCCTAAGATTTTATAAAAGGTGATTTTTTTTTCCCTTACCCCTATGTGTTGGGGGTCCCCAAAACCATCCTCATGTTTAAGGATTTGCTGGAACTGACAGAACTCAGCCTATGGTCATACTCACAGCTGTGATACAAAGTAAAATCAAAGGGAAAAGGTGTATGTGGCCAACTGAATTCCTCCAGCAACAAGTTACGGAAACATGTGTGAGGTGTTGTCTTCCGGGGAAGCCCAGCTAATACTCAGCACCAAAGGATGGGGTGGGAGCACTGGTCATATACGGACCCTCCTCCTAGCATGTTGCAGAATTCTAGACTCCCAGAAGAAAATCAGGTGTTCAGTATAAGTCACTTTGCTTGTATAAACCTTTGAGGCACAGTGAGCTATTCTTTTTTTTTTTTTAAAGATGTTATTTATTTATTCGACAGAGAGAGAAAGATTACAAGTAGGCAGAGAGGCAGGCAGAGAGGAGGAAGCAGGCTCCCTGCTGAGCTGAGAGCCTGATGCGGGACTCGATCCCAGGACCCTGAGATCATGGTCATGACCTGAGCCAAAGGCAGAAGCTTTAACCCACTGAGCCACCCAGGCCCCCCGACAGTGAGCTATTCTTTATCAGTTCTGGGAATGGTGGGAACGCTTCCCCAAATCCAAGTTCCCTGATGCCAGCAGAGGACCAACCTTGTAAGCAGAACTTTCAAAGGATAGCAGTGTTTGGACTGGTAGATTAACTATTTTTTGTACACCATTAAAAAAGTAGTAATGGGAAAAGAGTCCCAGAGTAATCAACGTTTCATTAGTAGACTAGAACTGCCCCAAAGTGGGCTTCTTGGAACACTTCAAAAGGAGGTAGAGTTCCATGTAATCATATCATTCATATTTTCATTTTTGTGTCTCTATGTAGTATATGGAGGGCTCTAGACAGAGGAGTGAAAACCACTTATTCATTTACATCTATCATATGAGCCAGTACCCTAAAGTCAGAATGAGGTTTCATTTAGATATTGCCAATTTTTCACTGGATGTTTGGGCCAAATAATGTGCTGGGTGCTAGCACGCTTCACGTGACCCAGTCAGAGCAGTTTCCTGACCTCACCGAGCTCACAATTTGTCATATTCTACTTCCTTAACATCAGCTCCATGATGCTGAGCTCAGGGAGAGGGGGAAGCTCAGATGGGGAAGGTTTGATTTCTCATCAGTTACGGGGTTATGTGGTCCCCTGGGGAAGTAGTGCCTTTGATAGCCCAGGGAACTCTGACAAAACAGCTCTGGATCAAAACAGTTGACTCCATCAACATGCCATGCTGTGTCCTGGAATGCCAGACCAGTCTTTCTTGGACACAGAGTCATGAGTCCTGTGGTCAAAGCAATTGAAACCAACCCTAATCTTACAGTTGGAAAAATGGGAGAGTCTTCTTACTCCAGTCCAAGAAGCCAGCTAGAGATAGCACAGTGGTGCCTGGCAGCCCAACCACACAGGTATGGCCAGCACCTCCTCCAGGAAGTCCTCCATTTCCAGGCTGGTGGCCTTGTTTTGCTGGAGGCATCTCTTGCTGCCCTTGCCATTGTTGGCACACTCCCCTTTTCTACACTGAAGCTAGAATTAGGGCATTCTCTTATGATACAGTCTAGCCCTTATCCAACAGACTGGAGAGTTGTTTCCTCACCTGCTGTCCACACAACCAGCTATTCCATGATCAGAGGTGTTAACGAGTGGCACAATCCTAGCTGATTTCCCCTGTGATGGTTCTTTATTCAACCTTGAGAAGCAGGTTGGATCCGTAAGCGTGGTTCTGAGTAATCACTGTTGCTATTCAGTGGGAAGGTTTAGGGGAAACAAGTACTAAGTCTGAGAGCCAAACTGGTAATGCTTGTGAGGATAGATGCACATTTATCCTGGTTATGATATTTTAAAAAAATCAACAAACCGACGTGACATGCTTTTGGTTCCTCCTGACTCAACAGATATATTTCTATGTGAAAGTTGTCTTTTTTTTCTCCCGCATGGTTTGAAGAGTGAATGACTTCTTAAACCTAGAGCCAGGAATGCAGTCACAAGAAAAGCATGACTCGAGCAAGAGGAGTGGACTGAGAATTGGGAATTATGGGTTGTGTTTAGTCTAACTATTGATTTAACCTCTGAGCAAGTTACTTAACCTCTTGTTCTCGGGAACGCTTCTCCACCTCTTGTATAATAATTTTTGACTAACAGATGTTTTAACAACAACATAAAAAAAAATTGGCGGGACAGCTGACCGACTCCAAATTGATTGGCTCTGTCCACAGGCACAGCTCAGAGCCATCAGACCTTCAGAGCAATGACATGACGGGACCAAGAGCTGATGCTGGCATTTTCCAACTTTCTCTATAAAATCTGTGCTTATTTGTAGTACATTATGCTTCTCTCTCAAGCGACCAGGAATGTGAGGGATGCTTTGCTATGGCATGTCCCCTCCTCATCAAACTCCTATCTAAGGCAAACAATAGTAGTAAACACTTCTCGGGGGCCTTCTTCCTGCTGAGTAACCCTCTCCAAGCTTCGTAGCTGGCCATCCATTCCAGCCTCATGTACGATCTATGAAGGAGGCACAGCTGAGCAGTGAGGCACAGAGATCAGTAACTTGCCAGAGTTCCTTAGCTAGCAAGAACCAGAACTAGGATGGGTGACAAGGAGGTCTGGAGTCTGGGTGCTTGTTCATGACACTGTAGCGCCTCTCTGAAAGGGAGAGTGGCCCTTCAACAGGAAACCATAACATGGTCCCATCACAAAGTCCCCTTCCTAACAAGTGACCAAAGCCATATGTATGCACTGGAGTGTCTGAGAGGGTAAAAAACTGCAGACTTTGGATGACACAGGCATGAGTTCAAATCCAGCCCCTGCTACTTTTTACCCTAATCTTCCTGAGCCATTTTCTCATCCACAAAATTGGGTGAGTAATGCTTCTTTCTGGGGTGATTTTGAGGATTAAAGGAGAGAGGGTGCAGGAAGCACTAGTTGGTTCTGGCATCTAGGCGGAGCTCCTCAGCCCTTAGCTGTGATGAGGTCGATGGTGGTCTGCAGGGGGCAGTTTGACTCCACCCCTGACTGGGCGATGTGCAGCCTGGATAAAGCAGGACTGAGGGAAGTTAAGCAAATTGGCCATCAGTCAGAGGGTCTCACCACCACCTACTCTCCGCTGCCATCTAGGTGAATGAAACCAGAGGCTCAAGACACCCTCACCATTTTATTTTATTTTATTTTTTTTTTTTAAAGATTTTATTTATTTATTTGACACACAGAAAGAGATTACAAGTAGGCAGAGAGGCAGACAGAGAGACAGGGAGAGGAGGAAGCAGGCTCCCTGCTGAGCAGAGAGCCCGATGCGGGCCTCGATCCCAGGACCCTGAGATCATGACCTGAGCCGAAAGCAGAGGCTTTAACCCACTGAGCCACCCAGGCGCCCCACCCTCACCATTTTAATATGGCCCTCGGCCTGTGCCCAGTAAGGGCTGTGCTCAGAGGAACCCCACAGGGCTTCTGGCCAAGTTCCCTTCTCCTTCACTGAGCAATTACTGATGAGCTCAGGTCAACTGGCTCTAACTGGAGGACTTTAAAGAGTGGATCTGCAGCTTCTGCAGCCTGAGTACATCCTCCTTTCCCACAGCCAGCAACTTCCACGTCGCTTTATGTTTTATGGTGGTCGGGGGTAGGAGCTGGGGAAGCGGGACAGTGTTGCTTAGCAGCGAAGCTAAGAGCTGCCATGTGCTTTTGTGTTTCTTCAAGGCAGGGTTTTTGTCACTCTGGCCGGTGGAATCATATTGGCGTTCTCCCTTGTCAGAACCCCATGGGTCAAGTGTAGGCGTGTGTGTGCTTTATGGAAGGGTCCCCCGGTCCTGCCTGGTGCCTGCTCAAGAGGGTGGTTGCGGCTGGTTTTGTTTAACAGACACTTCATGCTGCAAATTCTCAAGTGCAAATCACCTTTTGTTTCTTTTATCCCTGGCAATAATGAAGGGCTGAACTGGAGCTTAAATAATTCTTTCAATGAACACATTAAACAGACTCTTTCATTATAGATG
Source organism: Ailurus styani (assembly GCA_002007465.1). Lineage (NCBI taxonomy): Eukaryota > Metazoa > Chordata > Mammalia > Carnivora > Ailuridae > Ailurus > Ailurus styani. The sequence goes on along the minus strand of LNAC01000168.1, from coordinate 2,718,335 downwards.
TTAGAGGAATGAAAATAATCTGCACAAAGCCACATTTCCTTCACAAAGTTTTAAAAGAAGTGAGGGAACTGCCATTGAGGGAACAATTAATTTTGTTTCTGTAGGAAAATGGGGAAGGGGGGGGATGAAATATGTTTTAAGACTTTCGAAAAGATTTCTGGTGGGAACATTTAACAACTGAGTAAAACATTCCCTGGGGAAAGACAGTGCTATTTGGGTCTGTGTTTCTGTGGCAGTTTCTTATTATCTTCAGAGCAGATGAAGAGTAGAATTCCTCCTGTTTTTGAGAGCTGAGACTTACTACAGAGACACATTTTGAGAATGGCATTTCTGTGAAGGGTGTGGAAGCCCCTTGACATGTTCATAATATGTAGGTCTCTTTGTGGCTGAACTGACACAAAGTTGGCTATCGAAACCGCCTTTCTCCTAGTTCAATGCCCCTTTCATCCTTCCTGTGATGCCCCAGGTACTTTCCCATGACTTACTTCCATTTTTAGTTGAGTTAAAACTAAATCTTGCAAATTCAGTAGCTGCTGCTGCTGCTGCTGCTTCTTCTTCTTCTTCTTTTTTAGCAGCAGACCATTTGCAGACTTGACTGAAATGAGATAATTAATATCTATGGGAATGAAATGCCCCTCTCAGAATCACCCAGCTCAGACTGGTACCTCAACATCTTTTGTTTGGTCAGTGTTCCTTCCAAGACACCAGGTGGAGGACATTCTCTCTGTTCAAAAGGATGAGACTTTTGTGGCATGACGGGGAAACAAATTCTGACTCAGTGTGATGATGGAGACGTTTCTCCCCTAATGTTTCCAGCTGTCAGGAGGTCAGCAGGCTGCCTCAGGAAGATGCGAACCCACAGAGAGCAGGGGAGTCCTAACAGGCTGGGAGAGCAGCTGTACCAGGAAGGGAGGTGGTGAGCATTGTTCTAGCTCAGGGTCTGCGAAGCTGTGTTGTTGAGGTAGAACTTGATAATGCTAACACCTGAAGAGGTAAAACCACTCTCGGTGGTATGTGTATGTTAAAAGTAGACTGTTGAAGAAAGAAGAGACTCCAGAAGCCAAAAAGAAAAGAAAAGAAACCATAAAGGTGTAGTAGTAACAGAGAGTTTAGCCTTCTTGAATAATAGTCTGTGGGGAGTGTGTATCATGCACAATAACTACCATCATTTATTTTCAGTGATTGCCTTTAGCAAATGACTACCTCTGCGGAGCCTCAGTTTCTTCTAAATGGCTCATGTTAATGGCTCCTAACACTTTACCAACCAAGAGGCATTTTTTTGGAGAAAAATTTGACATACATCAGTGTATCAGTTTCAGGTGTATAGCATGCATGGTCTTATTTACATCTACTGCGAAATTATTACTACAAAAAACTCAATCTGTGTCTTCTTGGATAGACAAAAAAAATAGAAAAAAATTTCCTTGTGATGAGCACTCTTAGGATTTAATCTTTTTTTTTTTTAAGATTTTATTTATTTATTTCGCAGAGGGAGAGAGATCACAAGGAGGCAGAGAGGCAGACAAAGAGAGAGAGAGGGGGAAGCAGGCTCCTCGCTGAGCAGGGAGCCCGATGCGGGCCTCGATCCCAGGACCCTGAGATCATGACCTGAGCCGAAAGCAGAGGCTTTAACCCACTGAGCCACTCAGACACCCAGGATTTAATCTTTTAAAAAATTTCCTATATATTATAGAGCAGTGTTAGCTATAGTCATTATGTTGTACATTACATGCCTAGTACTTATTGATCTTATAATTGAAATTTTGTACCTTTTTACCACCTTCCTCTGATTCTACTTCCCTCCACCCCTCCTAATTTTTCTTCTCTTTTTTCTTTGATTCTACATATAAGTGAGATCATATACCTATGGAAATGAATTTATCTTTCTCTGATTTATTTCATGTAGCATAATGCCTTCAAGGTTGATCCATGTTATCATAAATGGTAGGACTTCTTTTTTTATGGCTGAAAAATATTCCTCTGTGTGTGTGTGTGTGTGTGTGTGTGTTTCTTTATCCATTTATCTATCAGTGGACACTTAGGTTGTTTCCATGTCTTGGGCTATTATAAATAATGCTACTGTGAACATGGGGGTACAGATATATTTTTGAGTTAGTGTTTTTGTTTCCTTTGGATATAGTCCCAGAAGTAAAACTGCCGGATCATACAGTAGTTCTATTTTTAATTTTGTGAGGATTCTCTATACTGTTTTTCATAGTGGCTGTGCCACTTTCCGGTTCCACCAAGTTCCCTTTTTGTACACCCACACCAGCATTTGTTATCTCTTGTCTTTTTGATGGTAGCTGTTCTAACAGGTGTGAGGTCAAAGTCCTTTTAATCATCATGTTAGGTTTAATGTGTTAATCCATTAATAACTGCATGCAATTTACAATAATCCACTCATTCTAGTGATAAAAATTGCATTATTATGGTGCTGAAACAACTGCCCACAAGCAACACCATGAACCCAGATACAGACCTTATATCTTTCTCAAAAATTAACTTAAAAAAATGGATCATAGACTTAAATAACAAGCAAAACTATTAAAGTTTTAGACTAAAACATATAAAAAAAATCAATAACCTTGTGTTTGGTGATGAGTTTTTAGGTACAGCACTAAAAGTATAATCCATGAAAGAAAACAATGATAAGCTGGATTTTATTAAAATGAAAATCTTCAGCTCTGCAAATGACACTGTTAAGAAAATGAAACAAAGAAACAAGCCACAGAGAGAAAATATTAGCAAAAGACATATCTGATAAAAAAAGGACTTATATCTAAAACATGCAAAGAGCAGTTAAAACTCACCAATATGAAAACCAATAAATGGGCAAAAGCTCTGAATACATACCTCACCAAAAAAGATAAACAAATGATAAAAATAAGCATATGGAAAGATGCTCAATATTATTTATCACTGGGGAGATGCAAATGAAAGCAAATAAGTTATCACTACACACCTACTGGAATGACTAGGGAGGGGGGTGAGGGGATGGGCAAAATGGGTGAAGGGGAGTGGGAGATACAGGCTTCCAGTTATGGAATGAATAAGTCATTGGAATAAAATGTACATAGTGAATGCTATTGAACATAGTGGAAACATAGTGAATAGGGAAGGGAACATAGTGAATGCTATTGAAATGGGGTGGCATGGTGACAGATGGGAGCTACACTTGTGAGCACAAGTGTAGTCACTGGGACTCTACACAAAATGTAGAGTCACTGCGATACACACTTGAAACTGATGTAACATTGTGTACCAAATACTTAAAAAAAAAATCTTCAGTTGTACATTATTAATACCAGCTAAGGGGGAAAGAAAAATGGTAGGATACAGAGAGAAAATGAGAAAAAAAATAGACAGGAAAAGAGAGAAACAGTGAAAAATGAATAAGAAAAGATACGAATAAAAAAGGCATAGAAACAAAAGCAAAAAACAAAAAGATACAATGGAAGAACTAAAAAAGATGGAGAGAGTCCTCTAAAAAGGACTAAAAGCTAAAACACTGACCATACCAGTTGCTGGGGGAAAAGTAAGACATTAGGAATTCTTCTTCATTGCAAGTGGGAATGCAAAATATTCGGCAATTAAAAGCAAAAAAGAGCTATCAAGCCATGCAAAAACATTGATGAAAATTAAATATATATTACTAAGAAGTTAATCTGATAAGGTTACTTACTGTATGATTCAAATTTTATGAAATTCTCTAAAAGGCAAAACTATGAAAACCATAGACCTATTAGTGGTTGCTAGGAGGAGACAAAAGGGTGGAATTAAGTGAAGCAGAGGTGATAATTTAGGGTTGTGGTTTTTATGCGATACTACAATGGTGGATACATTACACTAAGAACAAATATTTTTTGAGCACATACTATCTGCAAATCATGTGCTCAGAAAATACTTATTGTACATTTGGGTTTTCAGTGAGTGTGGTAGCATGGCCTTACAAAGAATTAGAATTCAAGGGGTTAGGAGACTTTCATAATGTGTGCTATCTGCCTCTATATTAATGAAAACAATTTATAAGAATGTGTTTGTATATTATATATGTATATAAAAACAATTTCTTGTGTAGCTTTTTATGATGACTTAATACAAATGAAAAGCAAATGAATTTATTCTGGTCTATATTTCTAAGTGGTTAACACCTCTCCATTTCCCTCTCTCCTTTTAGATTCTAACTCTTTTAGGGCAGAGATCTTATCTTTGAGCTGTTTGTAGTTTCTATTTACAGTGTTGCTCATGTAGGAAGGGGCCCAATAATATTTATTTAAGTGACTCTTAGGTTTTAATTTCTAAGAAAACATAATCCTGAATTCGAATTCCAGTCTACTATTGGGCAGGGTATGTAATCTCTCTGAAATATAGTTTAATCAACTATGCAATAAAAATAATACTGAATTTGTCTTGCTAATTTGTGAGCATTTGAAAAGAGTCTACTGTAAAACACTCAGATGAAATCCTGGTATAAGTTAGGAATCCAATAAATGGTCCTGAAGAAAGTAATGGCTACTGATTGATGAAAAGAGACGCCAGAGTGGGCGCCTGGGTGGCTCAGTGGGTTAAAGCCTCTGCTTTCGGCTCAGGTCATGATCTCAGGGTCCTGGGATCGAGGCCCGCATCGGGCTCCCTGCTC